>PVKP010006209.1:0-84565 GCA_004027715.1 Plecturocebus donacophilus
AGATAGTTTATAGTCAAATTCCTCCAATTGCCAGGAGCTGAGGGTAGAAACAGATGGGGAGTAACTGTTTAATAGGAATGGCTTTTCTTTGTGGTGTGATGAAAATGTTCTGAAATTATTAATACAGATAGCAGTGGCACAACATTGTGAATACACTATACGCCACTGAATTAGTCACTTTAAAATGGTGAATTTTATGTCATGTGAATTTCACCTTAATTTTTAAAATCTCAAATTGTTCAAAAAACACTCTTTGCAGCATGTTTTCTCCCCAGTTTCTGAATCCGTGATCCTCAATTGCACTTGTCACTGTTCTTTCGTTTCTGTCCCTCACCGTTTTTTTTTTTTTTAAGACACTGACATTATGAAAAGTCCAGGTCAGACAAAATTTAAATTATTTTAATTTTTTAACAGTTTTATACCTAAAAGTGAAGAAAATACCAATGCTGGAACCTCACCCTAATCTAATTAAATCAGCATCTCTAGGATACACCTGGATATTATCGGCACTGCACTATCTCTCCAGATGGCTCTAATGAACAGTGAGGCAAGGCCCATGGCCCCAGGTTTGCCGGCATCTCCAAACTGCATGTGCTTATGCCCTGGAGAATAATCCACACTCTGGATCTGTCTTATTCGACTCAAGGTAAACATTCTCGGCAAGAACAGAAACTATATGAAGGAGAAATCAATCGGAAACCAACGGCAATTCTTTCTTCTGGAAGGGAGGAGGTGAGTGATGATGGGGCTAAACAGACAGGGAGGGGACTGAGGTTTCAGGATCTTGAAGCCAGATTCCTTTTTTACAGAAGACAAAACTGAGGCCCAGGAGACATGGCTCCTCAGAACTGCCTAAGATTGCAAAGCGGAGCCATCGTACTCTTCACCAGGTAGACTGCTGACCTGGCATTGCCAGACTTCAGTTTTCAAGAAGAGGTGAATACCTGACTTTCTTTATGAAATCTCTTGGGTTTTTAGAAAAGTATTAGCAACTAGGTTAGATACTGTTCTTGATTTTTGTTTTTATTGTTTGCTTGTTTTGTTTTGAGATGGAGCTTCACTCTTGTCTCCCAGGCTGGAGTGCAGTGGCGCAATCTTGGCTCACTGCAATCTCCGCCTCCCAGATTCAAGTGAGTGTCCTGCCTCAGTTTCCCAAGTAGCTGGGACTACAGGTGTGCACCATCACGCCCAGATAATTTTTGTATTTTTGGTAGAGATGGGGTTTCACCATGTTGGCCAAGGTGGTCTCGAACTCTTGACCTCAAGTAATTCACCCGCCTTAGCCTCCCAAAGTGCTGGGATTATAGGTATGAGCCACTGCATCTGGCTGTTCTTGCTTTTTGGATACCCACCATCCTATCAGGATAGATTTGGATACCCACCATCTATCAGGTCCCCATTATCATCTTCATAAGACAGAAGCCAGAAACTCACTTTCGCAGACTCCTTTGCTGCTAGCAAGAAGTCATGTGACCAGCTCTCAACCAATCAGATATGGCCATGTGATGTACTAATTTAGAAGAGAATAAAAAGATGTATTTCTTGGCAAGAGGGGATGATTTTGGAGGGCAGCAGAGATGTCGTCATAGTATTTTGTGTTGGTGGTGACAACTGCAAGGCCTTATTCAGGAGCTTGGCAGCAGGCCCTTTCTTGGAGATGTCCTGACAGAGGGATTTGGTTATTACTCTGAGTTTTGTGGGTCCTAATTGCGGTCCTGTTCCTCATGAAGATTTTGTGAGCTACCTACCATTCTTTTCAACATTCATTTTCTGTCTAACCCAGCTAGAGTGGATTCTGTCATTTGCAACTGAGAACTACAACTAAAAGAGAAACTGATTCATCTTATGTTTAAAGCCTTGTAGAGACTAAATAAAACATAATTGTGGGACTGATATAGACAGAAGCCACTAGTTGTGACCTATGAGTTGGAGTTAGCACCTGACTTTAACATAGATAGGAGAATGAGAGGAAGATCCTTTGGCTGAGAAAATTCTTTCCAATTGTGGTTATTCATAAGCATCTCAGAAAGAGCTATAATTAGACATCTCCTCCCTTCAAAGGATACCTCCAAACAGAAAGAGAAAAACAAAAGTTCTCATGTTGTTTTGCAATACATAGTGCAAAATATGAAGGAGCCAGACATTCCCTCCAGGAGGCTGGATGGGAAATGATCCCTCAAGGGGGCAATCCCATATGACGGTTCTCTAAGGAGGCTCACAGACTGCTGGGAGCACCATCAGAATCACTCATTCTGCTGCCGCGTCATCTGCTGCTCACGCGCCTGCTGCCTGCCTTTCCCTTACTGTAGGGGATGCTGTCAAATCCAATCGTGCCCTCCGTTTAACCCCCACCCCCTACAGTCAGCTACAGAGAGTAAAGATAAAAATACTGCTTAGGAGAGAGGGCCTCTGGGTCTCCAGATGGCCTTGAGTAGGGTGTATTTAAAACTGGCAGCTGAATCACTGCTTCATCCTGCTAAGAAAGGTTCTTCTTCACAAATTTTCTGGAAGTTCCTAAGATATAAAGTATTGAATGAAACGACTCCAGATAGTATCTCTACTGAAAACACTGTCGAACACTAGGCAATTTCTTTTTGTTGGATAATAAGTCTAAAATGCACAGATCTCATTCTACAAACTCAGAGTTTGCTTCCCCCATACCTCCATAATTGAACTAATTTTTCTTTCTGGCCGTTATTTCAAAAGCTGATAAAATCGAGCCTCAGGGCATTGGCAATATCCCGTATTCAAGAGACATTGCTCTGCTTTCTGGCTAAGTGGACCCTAATGTGGTCTGGGCAGCATGTACCCAGCCTCAAAAGATGCACCAGAAATAACTTATGCATTTTTTTTCATGGTGTTGTGGAGGCAAAAAGATGCTTCAAGGTGAAGATGAGCCACTCCTTCCTAGCCATTGGCTATCAGAAACTCATTGAAGTGGATGAATGACAACTTTGTACCTCTGCTTTGGACCATATGCTGATGAGAAGCATATGGTCATAGAAGTTGCTGTTGACACTCTGGATGAAATGTGAAAAGGTCCTAGGGTCTGAGTCTATGATAACAACCAATAAGTCTTCCCCATAAAGCAAGGAATCTTGACCTTGCCCACCTGCTACTGAATGAGGGGAACTCTTATTACAGACCCAGGAGAACTGGGGGGGGGGGAAAGAGAAAGTCTGCTCAGGCTTGCATTGTAGATCCAAATCTGAGTGTTCTCAACTTGATTATTGTGAAAAAAAAATGAAGTGGAGAGAAATGCAGAATAGGAAATCCAGAGACAGAAAGCAGATTGGTGGCTTCCAGGGGCTCTGGGGAGACAGAAGGGATAAGTAGGGGAGGAGAGGAGGGGAGACTTAGGGTATGAGATCTCCTTTTGGAATGACGAAAATACTTTGGGACTAGATAGAAATGGTGGTTGCACAAAATCGTGAATGTACTAAATGCAACCATATTTTTCACTTTAAAATGGTTAAATTATGTTATCAGAATTTTACCTGAATTTTAAAAGTGGGTGTTTTTAGTCCATTTTGTGTTGCTATACCACAATACTTGAGACTGGGTAGTTTATAAAGAAAGCAAGTTTATTGGGCTCACAATTCTGATGGCTGGAAGGTTCAGTGTTGATCACCTGCATCTGGTGAAGACCAGAGGCTGTTTCCACCCATGGTGGAAGGTGGAGGGGAGCCAGTGTGTGCAGAGATCGCATAGCAAGAGAGGACGCATGAGAGAACGGGGTATGGAGGAGGTGCCAGGCTCTTTTAAACAGCCAGCTCTCATGGTAACTAAAAGAGCAAGCACTCACTCACACCCCACCCTGAACATTCATCTATTCATGAAAAATCCACCCCATGACCCCAAAACCCCCATCAGACCCCAACTCTAACATTGGGATTCAAACGTCAACATGAAGTTGGAAGAGGACAAACATCCAAACCATAGCAGGGGTTTGAAGAAGGAATTTTTTTTGGACTGACTGATATTACTGTGCCTTGTCACTGAGGTCTAACAGAGCTAACAGAATCTACAAACTCTCAGCCACCCCAGAGAAGATGATTTCCACCAGTACGTTTTGAGAAAGCCCCTGAACATAGAAGATCAGGAACCAAGGACCAAAGCTCCCCAGGTTCAGCACCTTATTCCCCCACTCTTCTCAGAACACACTATCTACTAAAAAAAGCACAAAGAGATCACAGAGGACACTAAACTCCTGACCAGGAGGATAAAGTGGGCCAAAGAAAAATATCAGAAACAGACTGTCCAGGGATGGGGGCTGTCCTCTCTGAGAGTTTCCACTCCGAGTCTAGTTAGAAAATTTTCTAAAGGAAAAAAATAAGATCAAACATTTAAGAAAAGACATAACTTACAATGGCATAATCTCCCTTTCCCCTTTGCCAGAGATGGTGTAAATATGCTCAAAGAACCAGCTCTAGCCAATGTGATGTAATGGGAAATCTTCTGCCGGGCTTGTGGGCAAGATTTTCCTCCTGGAAAAGGCAGAGACATACAAGAACACAGTCCTTCATTTTCCATCTTTGCCCTCTTCCTTTCTGCATGGGCCACTCACAGTTGGTGAGTGTATCTTGATGGTGGGGGTGACCATCTTGTGAGCCCTGGGGCATCATGGGTAAGTAGTGAGGAAGGCAGTGGAGCATGATGGGAAGATCCTGAGTTCATGACAGTGTGGAGCTACTGAACCCATGCCCAGGCTTCTTGTTCAGTAAGCAATTAATGTCCTTATATTTATAAGCCAGTTGTTCTTAATGTTGGGTCACTTGACTGGCAAGAGCAGTAGCACCTGGCGCATTAGTTTCTTAGAGATGCTATAACAGAGTGCCACTCACTGCGTGGTTTAAACAATGGACATGTATTGTCTGACAGCTCTGAAGGGCAGAGGTCCAAGATGAAGGTATTGGCAAAGCTGGTTTCTTCTTAGGACTTCTGGCAGTTTGCTGTTAACCTCTGACCTTCCTAATCTCTGCCTTAATCTTCTAGGAGTCATTTTGATCTCCTCTTAACTAATGACATCTGCAATGATTCTGTACCAAATGAAGTCACATTTGGAGGAGCTGGGTGTTAGGACTTCAATATATGTATTTTGAAAGACACAATTCAACCCATAATACCTAGGAACTTGTTAGAAATATAAATTATCTGGGCCAGATGCAGTGGCTCACACCTGTAATCCCAGCACTTTGGGAGGCTGAGACAGATAGATTGCCTGAGCTCAGGAGTTCAGACCAGCCTGGGCAATACAGTGAAACTCTGTCTCTACTAATAAACACAAAAAATAATTAGCCTGGTATGGCAGCGTGTGCCTGGAGTCCCAGCTACTTGGGAGGCTGAGGCAGGAGAATTGCTTGAACCCAGGAGGCAGAGGTTGCAGTGAGCCCAGATCATGCCATTGCACTCGAACCTGGGTCAGAGGGAGACTTCATCTCGTCTCCAAAAGAAGAAAAAAAAATTATCTGGGCTGGGCGCGGTGGCTTATACCTGTAATCCCAGCACTTTGAGAGGCGGAGGCAGGCGGATCACCTGAGGTCAGGAGTTCGAGACCAGCCTGGCCGACATGGCGAAACCCCATTCTCTACTAAAAATACAAAAATTAGCCAGCTGTGGTGGCAGGCGCCTGTCATCCTGGCTACTCGGGAGGCTGAGGCAGGAGAATCGCTTGAACCCGGGAGACGGAGGGTGCAGTGAGACGAGATCGCACCACTGCACTCCAGCCTGGGAGACAAAGTGTGACTCCATCTCAAAAAAAAAAAAAAAGAAAAAACGAAAAAGAAAAAAAAATATCTGGTAATTCACATACGCTGAATCATAAACTCTAAGAGTGAGGCCCAACGATGTTTGTTTCAACAGCCCCCCCAGGTGATTCTGGTACTCACTCAACTTTGAGAACCACTGGTGTGAGCCACTGTTGGGTGAGTGCTGTTAGCTGCAGGTGAAGGCGATTTAGTTCATTCCAGCTGATGATCTCCCACCCCTAGGAGAGCAGCCACATTCTTTGGGGGCTGGAGGTGAGTGGCGGTATCAGCTGCTATGGATGGAGTCACACTGGCATCGGCTGGCTGCCCATATTGCTACCCAGCAACATATATCCTAAAAGAACATTACCAAATCATTGCAGCTCCTTCAAGGAAGCCCACTGATGTCTTCTTTTTCTGGTAACAAAGCCAGAATTTTCTCTTAGTTCTACCTCTTTTGCACTGCACAGGAAACAAGGGGATTGTGTGGGGCCGTGCCCTTCTGCCTAGGCATCTCAGAGACATTCCCACGACTGTCCTTTCGTGCTGGGCACAGGAGGACTCTGCCATCTTGCTTGCTCCCTGTGTTCTATTCAAAGACAGAGAAAACATATCCCTCGCCCTCCTGATTTTCCAAACTTCCCAGGAGTATCTCAGATCCTCAGAGCCTGAGGGTCTCTTAGGGTCCTACCAACACTTAAGTTTTTCCAAGTCCCATCTGACACTCTTTTTCATTTTACCTCCAGTTTAGGAAAACTTTATCTAATTTTTTGCAATAAGAAAAAAACTGATGACAGTTTCCCAATTTTTTTGTCCAGTTCCAAAGGGTAAACTGAGACACAATAAAAAATTTTTAATACAATTTAAGCAAATAATTCATGAATTGGGCAGCATCAACCCAGAAGCATTTCAGAGCTCATAGAGGGAGCGGAAGGTAGAGGCTTTCACAGAAGAGACACAGAAGTAAAGCAAAGAAAATATTGGATCAGTTAGTTACACACTCGGCTTATTTGGTCTGTTCCATTGGAAAGTCCCTAATTGTATATGCACACTTCAGTGATACTACAAATTTGGTTCGAGACCAGTGCAATAAAGTGAGTCACGCATTATTTTTGGTTCCCAGTACTTATAAAATTTATGTTTATACATACTGTAGGCTATTAAGTGTGCAATAGTTGGTGTCTAAAAAATAATGTACATATCTTAATTTAAAAATATTTTATTATTAAAAATGCTATTGATCAACTGAGCTTTTAATAAGTCATCATTTTTTAATCCCAGCTACTTGGGAGGTTGAGGCAGGAGAATTGCTTGAACCCAGGAAGTGGAGGTTGCAGTGGGCTGAGATTGTGTCACTGTACTCCAGCCTAGACAACAAAACAAGACTTTGTTTCAAAAAAAAAAAAGAAAGTCCTAGATGGCATCTTCTTCCAGTAGGCAGCGGTTTCACTGCACTGAAGACCTGTTGTTTGGTGCGCCACCTGCACTGGCGATCTGAGCTGGATCTTCTGGATTGCTTGCTGCAGCTTCTTGCCTCACCTTACATGTCTGTGTTATGGAGACAGCTTCCTTCCACCGACCCCAGGAACCAACCTCTGTGAGCATCAGACTTTTCGACTGCGGCTTCCTCTCCTCTCTCAGCTTCCACAGAATTCTGTTTCACAGAACTAGAGCCACGCTCTGGATTAGGCTTTGGCTTACAGAAATACTGTGGCTGGTTTGATTTTCTATCCGGAGCCCTAAAACTTTCTCCTTATCAGCCCGAGGGCTGTTTGGCTTTCTTTCCTTGTGCGTGTTCACTGGAGTCGCGCTTCAAGAACTTTTCTTTGCATGTGCAACTTGGGTGACTGGCACAAGAGGCCGAGTCTCTGGCCTCCCCGCTTTCCACCTGCCTTCCTCACAGAGCTTCATCATTTCTAGCTTTCGACTGAAACGGAAAGATGTGGGACCTTTCCTTTCACTGAAATACTTAGAGGCCACTGAAGGGTTATTAATTAGCCTAATGTCAATATTGTTATGTCATAGGGAATAGGGAGGCCTAAGGAGAGGGAGAGGGGTGGGACAGTGGCTGGTCAGTGAAGCAGTCAACACACACACAACATTTAAGAAGTTTGTCATCTTACAGCGGCACAGTTCACGGTGCCCCAAAATAATACAATAGAGCAGCACAGATCACTAACCACAGATCTCCACAACAGATACAACAGTAATACCATTTGAAATATTGCAAGAATTGCCGAAATGTGACACAGGGACAGGAAGTTAGCATGTGCTGTTGGAAAAATGGAGCCGATAGCCTTGCTCAATGCAGGGTGACCACAAACCTTCACCTCTTAAAAATCACAGTATCTGTGAAATGCAGTAAACTGATGCACCATCAAACAAGGGATGCTTGTATAACTGTAAGTTTGTTGGCTGCTTCTGATGGATTGAGCTTAAGTCCTATTTTTTCTTTAAAATATGCATTTACAAGAAATGGTTCAAGTTACATTCTGGTTATGTTTGCAAATACAAGCAATGTTAAGGTCATTTAAGAGGCCTAACTGGTTTTATCTGCTCAGGAATTTTTCAGGTCTGGTCTGCATTTAATTTACTTGGATGAGGGTTTCACCCTCCCATCCATCATGTGTGCTGTGGTATCCGATGCTGTAAGGACATCAGCAGAACGTGCTTGCCCTATGGCTGCAAGCTTGGCAAGAACGATGGTGTCATACAAAACATAGTAGGGTGAAAAATCACTTACATCAAATAAGATGGGCTGATGGGTGGTTAAATGGCCACTGCAGGCTTACTAGGAATGTCATGGGTGAAAGAGTTTCTTGAACTCTCTGGAGACTTTGCAGCTCACTGGGTTACTGAGGAGGCTGAGTGCCCCCAGCACCCTGCAGCCACCTGCCCTGGGAGGTGAAAATGGTGCCTTCCCTCATCCACTGTGATGCGCAGCCATGCTGGTCCTCCTCTCCCCACTGTGCATCTCAGGACAGCATAATTTTGTCTGTCAGCTGTACCCTTTAGCTCGCCCATCTGAGACACAGAGCAGTGAGCCATCATTTTTAAAAGCCAGTACCACGCCTGGGCCCTGTTTTGGGACGTACTCATCAGAAACTGATGAAATGCATCATGAGTAAGGCATGACACTCTTTCTGCCAGTGTGCTATCCAGGTGAGCACCATCTTTGAATACTCCTCTCTGATGTTATCAAAGCCCTATTCTTCTTGTCGTTTTCTAAAGGAAGAGATATTAAGATATGCTTATTACAAAGTATAGGCTAACTAGATTAGGTCCTTGCTTTTTGGTGAGCATAAAAATTGACCTTGATTTCCATGGCTTACCACCACATTACCTGAACACATTATCAATGCATCTGGGAGGAGCATTTCAGAGACAGAGCTCCTTGCATTGTCAGGCAAGGCTGTTGTTGGGTTCCCAACAGACAACTCTTAGCAGTCTGTGTTCACAGGCACATTCATGATCCACAGAGAAACATGGTGGCTTTTCAGCCTGGTCAGCAATTGGCTATAACCTATGGCTGTGGTCATCTACCTAGCCAAACAGCCATCAACCATTTATTCATCTCAGGGTTTCTCAATTGCTGCACATTGATTGACATTTGGAATAGAACAGTCTTTGTGAGGTTCGAATTTTCACAACCCAAAACATCTCCAGACATTGCAGATATCTCTGGGGAAGTGAGGGTAAAACTCTTCCCCTGTTGAAAAATCTGGTCTACCTCAATGAAAGTGATGGCATCCCTCCTCCCAAAGAAGGTAGTGGCTGCTATAGAGATGGGAGTTCATCAATTAGAATGCTTCCAGCTGCAATCAACAGCGCTCACTCAAGCATAGTTGCAATAGACTCTGTGTAATGTCCAGAAAAATACATGTAAAAGTAATAATGCATTGAAAATAGAGTTAATATTAAGTGCTTAATATGTGCAAATGTGTTAAAATTATCTTACTGAAGTCTCACAATAACCCTGAGCCAGTGTTACTGTTTTCATCTCTATGTAGAAACTGAGGCACAGAAAGGTTGGGGAGCCTGCCTGGTGGCACAGCTGGAAAACTGTAGGTGCAGGATTTGGACTCAGTTGTCCATCTCTGAACTTACAGCCTTCCTCCACGCCATTGGTGCGGACATCTACTGCAACCTCCTGCAAATGACACGAATCCTTCTCCTTCCAGCACCTGTACCTCATTTTTCTCTTTGTCAAACCACTCTGTCTACACTTACAGTCAGCATGTTTTTGGTGGGATTAATCTACCACTTCCAGCTCTAAGGGTAGCCTGGCAAACAGGTATGTTGATAGTTGCTGGCCATAATAAATGGAGGAGAGGTGGGTATATGACTCACACCAAGCTGAGACAACTCAATCCAAGGAAATTTATGTCACCTACTTTAAACTCTGAGCAGGGTCCGGGCTGGGAACCCCTGGGGTGGCCACGTAGAGAACTAGCAGGAGAAGGAGAACGACATGGGTGAATGGGAGCTGCACAAGTATGTGAGGGAGACTGGGTCCCAGGAGCGTCATTCATGCCCTGATGCATTTGTACCTGAATTCCCCGACATTTTTAGTTGTAGGGAAAAAATTCTTTTTGAAGTTTAAGTCAGAGTAGCAACCAAAATAAGCTTGACAAATGCATTTCTCTTCTCTCAGAGCTTCGGTTTCCTCATCTGTAGAAAGGGTTGTTGACAGGATTGCATGGCATACGAGGACTGCGTGACTTGCCAAACCCCACACAAATAGTATTATCTGGAAGCCCCACAGAGTAGCCCATGTAGCAGCCCCGGGCGGAGTCAGCACTGTGGCTTTCGGGACCGACAGGTCCCATCCTGGCAGCACTGGGTAAGAACAGCTGAAAAGGCTGTGCACTCTTTTATTTTGTGGTAGCAAATTCTGTTTGTAAAGATCCCTCTGGAAAATTCAACAGAAAGAAGGCTTTGCCAGGAAAGCATGTCCGCAGTGCTTGCAATTTCAGAGCAAAAGGACAGTGGGCACTGGTATTTCAGAGGAACGTGAGAGATGGCCTCTGTCCCCTGCACGTTGTACTGAGGAGTGTTTCCCTCTGAGTGAGAGCCACAGGCCGGGGTGAGGATGCCGAGCTTCTCCAGCTGAGTGCCTGAACGGGAAGGTGATGGAGGAAGAAAGTCCTGGTGGATATGTGCTCACCTGACGAGGCTGGGTGGGGCCTCAAGAGCTTGGATCCCACCCTGGAGGAAAGCGAGGAAAGGGAATCAGAGGATCTAGCCCTGGGTAAGTGTCCTAGGCTGAGCCCGAGACCCACAGCCTGCCTCCTCCCTCCCTCCCAATCCTGTCTATACTGCGTCCCCCTCCTGTGTTCCTGGATGTCCCCACTTCCTAGACCACCACCTTTCTTGAAAAAAAAATATCTTTGGAAGTAGACACTCAAAGGACTAATAAATACAAAAAAACCATGGCCAGACACCCTGGCTCACATGTGTGCCCTGCTAAAGGGAGGGAACTGGGAGTTGTAATCCCAGCACTTTGGGAGGCCGAGGCGGGCGGATCATGAGGTCCAGAGATCGAGACCATCCTGGCCAACATGGTGAAACCCTGTTATTACTAAAAATACAAAAATTAGCTGGGTGTGGTGGCGTGCACCTGTAGTCCCAGCTACTTGGGAGGCTGAGGCAGGAGAATCACTTGAACCCGGGATGTAGAGGTTGCAGGGAGCTGAGATCGATCGCGCCACTGCACTCCAGCCTGGCGACAGAGCGAGACTCTCTCAAAACAACAACAAAAAACACTCCTCACTTCTTTAGGAGCACAGGAAGTGGGAGCTGATACAGCAAGCAGGTTCCAGGAAAGACTTTCAACAAGCATGATGCAATCACAATGCTTTTGAAACAGGGAAGCTTTTTCTTTTTTTTCTCTCTCTCTCTGTCCAAGATTTTAATTCAGTTAATTACTTTTGGGGTTTCAAGACATAAATGGTGCAGGTTTGCAATATTTAAGGGCCCTGGAGCAATGACACGACCACAAACAAGTGTCAGCATGCGGGTCTCTACGGACGCCTCGGAACCCAGAATACTGGACTACCCGGCACGCTTTCTGAAACCATCACTTGCCACCTTAGACTGCCTCTCCTCCCCCAGATTTTTAGATAGAAAGGGACTATATGTCACAGGTCCACTAATTCACGGGCTAAATCTTTCACAACAGACAAAGCTGTGATTTGGAGAACTCGAAAACTAAGACGACACTTAAACAGGCTAAAGAATGTGGAAGAAAGAAGGCAGGATTCGGGTCAGAAGGGCTCTAGTTCCTTTCTCTTTTCACAGAGCTGGAGTCAATTTTATGTTTAAATGTTTCCCACAACAGTAAAATCGCTCTCCAGTGTTTCACGGGAGCTGGGCTGCCTGGCAACCACATGTGTTGTGGGGAGCTGCGGAGGGGGACGGGGGACGGGGCAGGAAACATCATTTCTTTACTTCTTCCCAAGCAGAAAGAAAATTGTTCCTTTTCTCTGTTCCAGAAGAATACATTTAAAATGACAAGCTGAAGAAAATGAAAACAAACCCTTCCTTTGGAGACATTCAACAGGGGAAATGAATTTTGGACAGACTGTGGGAAAATGAGTTTCCAGAGTTCTCTGAATTTGCTCCAAATCTGCAGTCAATGCAAACTTGATCGTGTTTTAGGGTCTCCCCTGCTAATGAGGAGTCTGGGAACAGTCAGCTTGCTCCTGAGGAATCCACCGGATCCTGCAGGTTGATTATTCCCAGGAGGAATCAGCCAACGAGGACACAGGGCAAGCCAGCTATCTGGACAATGCCTTCGAGGGTTTCTCACATCCTTAGACATCCAATAGGTAAGAAGAGACCGCACGCACTCCCTGGAGTTAAGCTGTAACAGCATACACACGGGCTGCGCTCCGTACTCAGAAGAGTGCATCTGAGAGTGTGGTCTAGACTCCTCCTGCGGAGAGGAGTTTATTCTCCACATGGCGAAGGTCCAAATTCCCATTTGTAACTTTGCTTTTCCACCACAGGGAACATGGCCTGGCGTTGCCAAGGGGCATGTGGCAATTGAAAAGAACCAAGGCATGACAGAGTGGCAGCCTCCGAAGCACACCGGGCAGTCTGTCTTCTCAGTAATGGGTTGAATGCTGCCTCCCACCCACCCCTAAATTCACATCAACCTGGAACTTCAGAATGCAACCTTATTTGGGAACAGGCCCTTTGCAGATGGAATTAGTTAAGGATCTCCAAGTGAGAGCCTTCTGGATGAGGGTGGGCCTGAAACTCAAACACAGGTATCCCAGTAAGAAAAGGGACAGGGATATTGAGACACAGAGGAGAAACACAGGGAAAATTCACATATGACAGAGGCAGATGGTAGAGAGATGTGGCCACAAGTCAAGGACCATGGAGGACGGCCGGCAGAGGCCATGAAGGGCCTCCTCTTGGGCCTTCAGAGGGAGCGTGGCCTCACTGGCATCCTGATTTCAGGCTTCTGGCCTCTAGGAACATGAGAGAACAAAGTTCTGCTGTTTCAAGCCACCAAGTTGGGGGCAATTTGTTATGACAGCCACAGGAAACTGATGCATCCTTCTGCTCTGACGCATGATTTAAACCAAGGGACACAGTCAAGTCCCCCACCTGCACAGCAGTGGTGGAAATCGATTCTGTGGTCAGCTTCCACTTCCGGTGTCTCTTTAGAGCCAGTAACTCTGGTTGCTGTGGTCTTGGGTTCTGGCATGTCTGAAATCGAGGGGACATGTAATATGGCTGCACCCTTCAGCAGGGCACATGCATAAGTGCCATTCACTGTGGCCCCTCCCAGGTGAATGCCAAGGGGCAGGGGTTGGGGCATGCAGAAAAGGCTGGCCATGGTGTGCAGGTGGAGAGTTTGCATCAGAACTGGGTTTGCATTACGGATATAGTGTCTTCATTAGATTATGTGTTGATCTGGGTGGCCTGAGGGCCTGGCTAACGGAGATGATGGTGGGGGGATGCTGAAGCCCTCTCAAATATCCCCTTACCACCCCCTCTCTGTCCCCCCAGGAGCTTCCCTCACCTGTATCCCTGGACAGACACATACACACTGAAGTTTGCCACCTTCAACCCACATATCTGACTGAAGTTGGCTGGTCCTTGTTGTGGCCATTCTCACTAATCAAAAATGTTGAAGGGGTTTCTAAATGTGATACAGTACTAAGTGTAATAATAAATTAGAAAGAGTGGCCTGGTCCTAAAACCCTTGTTAAGGAATGAGCAAAGCAAACATGCAGCTACCCAATGGATAAACCATCTGTAGGATAAATTTTTGAAAATCGGCTCAATGTTTAATGTGTTGTTAGTTTAGAGACAATAAAGAAAATCAAGGTCAGCAGCCTTTTCTATGCCACATGTCATCTCGTGGGATATCATTTTGTCAAAATATTCGCAAAGTTGTGCAACCATCGCCACTACCTAATTTCAGCGTGTGTTGATCACCCCAGAAAGAAACCCCAAACCCACTGGCTGTCCCTCCCCACATGCCATCTCCCATTGTCCTAGCAATCACTAATCTGCTTTCTGTTTCTAAGATTTGCCTGTTCTAGACATTGCATATAAATGGAGTCAAGTAATAGATGACCTTCTGTGTCTGGCTTTTTGTTTTTCACTTAGCATGATATTTTTAAGGTTCATCCATATTGCAGCATTTATCAGTCGTGTATTCCTTTTATGGCTGAATAATGTATCATTGCATGCAAATATCACATTTTGCTCTTTTGTTTGTCAGGTGATCTGTGCACACAGGGGTATATTATTCAGCTATCAAAAGGAAAGCTGTTGTGAGCATTTAAGTATTTTGTAATCGTGTTTATTTCTTGCATAAGTAGGAAACTCACTTCTGAGGATCCATGACTGGCTTTCGTCCATTAGGACAGGCATGATCTGTGAATCCCACCTCTCACCCTCCCATGGGAATCTGTGACTCTGCCCTTTGCCCTGAGCTGGTTAGAAACTTAGGTTTAGTCTGCAATGGATTAACCTCCCACAGCCCTTTTAAAAGAGGTGAAAGCCACTTTTTGTTTTTTTTTTTTAAGAGACAGGGTCTCACTACATTGCCCAGGCTGGACTTGAACTCCTGGATTCACACAATCCTCCTACCTTAGCCTCCAGAGTAGCTGAGACTACAGGAAAAAGCCAGTCTTTCAACTCCACCTGAATTTCCTTCACATACAGTGAGATTCTAGAAAAGAATCCACCTATACACCTCACCCTGTTTGGAAAAATAATACTTCTCTCAGTATTCTTGCATAAATCATAGCACATTTCTTCAAAGACTTTCTTCTCTGCACCCACCCTTCATCCTTTTTGTTTACTGGAACGTGGTAAGGCCATACGTGGCTGCTAAGCACATGCAGCATGGTGTTGGCTTGGTTGGGGAAGAGTTAGTTACTAACAAAATGACTGGGCCTCATTCACCAGTCAAAGCAGGACGGAACTAATGAACCAAGAGGCCCCATACCCCACGGCTAGGAAAGAACTTCACCTTCTGTGCTGTAGCTGAGAGCAGCTCCTTGCTCTCTTACTTTGTGAGTGCACCCCTGCAAAGCAAGGGCTAATAAAAGACTGCATGTTTGGCACAGAATAGTCTGTCTTTCATTCCGTCTTTATTCTTGAGGGAGGACTACCTCCTTATTTCACAGTGTTTTACTTAAAAAAAAAATCTCTTAGGATTTATGTCCTGAAGGCTCCATTATCAGTCCTGACATACAAAACCTACCCAGCAAAGGAGAGAGAAGCAATGTAAATTGCTGTTCTATTTTCAGTTATGTTTGAGGACCATCACAAGGCCCACATGCCACAGACCATCCAGATATCTATATTCTCTGCAAATCAAGGGTGTAGGCTCATGTTGTCAGCCAGGGTGATTTTGCCCTCCAGAGAACAGCTGGCGATGCCTGGAGACATTTTGGTTGTCAGAACAGGAGCAGAGGTAGGGGTGCTCCTGGACCTGAGCTGTTGAGTAGAATCTAGGGATCTGCCCAGTACCCTACCATGCACCAGGCAGCCCGACACAGAAGAATTATCTGGCCCCCAATGCCAACAGTACTGAGCTTGAGAAACCCTGGTGTAGACTAAGCCAGTCCCTACGCTAAGAATCTCTCTTCATTGCATTGCGACATGGGGATGTGTCTATTTACTACGCATAAATTCATGTTCGCAGCAGAGTATAATCTCCCGGTCAGGAACGATGCTTTATGACTCTCTTAGCATCCCTTACACGGGGTTCAGAATTGCTTACAAGTAGAGAACAAATTCCTTCCATGTCTATGAATCACATTTTTCAATTAAGCGAGCTTACTTTAAATTGGAGAGGATGAATGATCACCACCTTTGCTCTTTAGGTATCAATTTTGTTGCTTACCGACAAGGCCAAAGGTACATGCCCCATCCCCCACTTCTTCGCTTTAATCACTTGCCGGGTCAAGACCGACCTATTTACTTATAACCTGCAAGTTGAGTCAAACACACTGGTTTTGACAGCAGAGTGCTTCTGTGAGCTAGCGTAAGCTAGGCTTTGGGAGGCAGTCATGGGGAAGTCGTACCATCCTCAGCATCCTGAGGTGTTCAGGGACATGGAGGTACACTGAGATGGCAGTGGGAATTTTCAGAACTGAGGACCTCCACTGTCAATATATTTTAAACATCCTTGGAAAAGTAAATGATGCCTGTGTTTTCTCTAAGGAATCCTGATCTGTATTTCAATAAAACTCAGTTAGTTAAGAAAGAAAAGATCCATGAAAAGGAATGTTTATGAAACAGGTTTGATATTAGGCATTTGATTTTGCATTTATTCAATAAATGTTTACTGGGGCTTTATTTTGTGCTAAGTCATACACCAAGGGCTGGGGATACAGCGGTGAATAGAGAGATAGAAAAAGGACTTACCCTATGAGCCAACACACTTATAAGTATTTGTAAAACCTATCTGCATATCTGTTTTTCATTTATGTTGGTAATTATTTTATTCTTTTCTTTTTCTTTTTTGTTTTGAGATGGAGTCTTGCTCTGTTACGCAGGCTAGAGTGCAGTGGCAGAATCTCGGCTCACTGCAACCTCTGCCTCCTGGGTTCAAGCAATTCTCCTGCCTCAGCCTCACAAGTAGCTGGGCCTACAGGCAGCCACCATTGCGCCTAGCTAATTTTTGTATTTTTAGTAGAAATGGGGTTTCACCATCTTGGTGAGGCTGGTCTTGAACTTCTGACCTCGTGATCCACCCACCTTGGCCTCTCAAAGTGCTAGGATTGCAGGCCTGAGTCACCATGCCCAGTCTTACTTTTCATTTTCTAAAATAGGCTTCCAAAATAACATTATAGCTACAAGAAACAAAGATTCCATCTTCCACACCTTGACTTTTGAGTCTCATGAACTAATCTGATTATGAAGCAAGGGTTGCCTTTGAATTCACTTTGTGGAGTTGCAAACAAAATCCAGTCTGCTTCTTTTCGCTCACAGAAGAGTGTCCTTTGTGAAAATGATCTTGCAAAGAAGGTTCATGCCAAGTTTCCATGTATGTTAATTAGTCCCATAAAAATTTCCAAGAAGTCCAAGCCCTCTCCAAATGTTGTAGCTTTGTCAGTGACGCCATTGTGCAAAGAGTGACGGGAGCAAATCCTTGGGTTTCACCCTGAGGAGAGACCATTAAAGGTCTCCCTGCATGTCCCCCATGAATTTCCCAATAGAAAAGATCCAGCGATGGACCTTGGTGATCCCACATTCTGTGTCCTGGGTGGATGTCTCCTGTGATCTAACCAGCAGCCATAGTGAAGGCAGCTAGAGAGAGGTGGATGATATATACACTACGTGTTCTTTATCCACTCATTGGCTGATGGGCATTTGGGTTGATTCCATATCTCTGCAATTAGCTATGGGTACACAGGGGCATACGGAGTGGTAGAATGGACATTAGAGACTTGGAAAGGGAGAGGGCAAGAGGCAGTTGCGCGATGAAAAATTACCTACTGGGTGTAACGTACGCTAGTTTGGTGACGGCTGCACGAAAATCCCAGACTTCACCACTGTGTACTTCACTTCTATAACCAAAAAGCACGTGTACTCCTAAAGCTACTGCAATGAAAAAATAAGGTGTTGGTTCCCAAACTTCAGCAAGACTCATACCAACTTCACTATGATTGCCACATCTGTGTACATCCTCTTATATTATTTGCTTCTTGAATATTTTTCCTTGAAACAATGATTTTAAGCATTAAAGCATATTTAAATTAAATTAAAATTACAATACATTAGCTAGAAAGGGAAAACCTGCCTCTCCCACAGGCTTTCCATCACAGGAATGGCAGCTCTGAGCTTCATCCCCGACATCCTGATGCTGTGTCTCCTTCACACAAGGGTAACCACAAATCTTATCAGTCCTCGCTTTAAAATTAATCCAGAATCTGCGCACTCATTTACACTTCTACTGCTGCTGTCCTCATCTAAGTCTCTCTCTTCTCTCACCTAGATTACTGCAATACATAAAAATAAGTTACATCATGAAATTCCTCATTCAAAGCCATCCAGTCAGCCCCATTTCACCTGGAACAAAAGTCAAGTCCTTACAATAGCTCATAAAGTCCTGAGTGATGTGAGTCCCAGCTCACCCGCAGAGCTCACCTCCCCCCACCTCTCCTATCTTCCATTCTGTTTCAGCCACATTTGTCTCTTTACTGTTCCTGAAACAAACCAAGCAAGCATCCCAGGACCTTTGCACATGTTTCCCTGCCAAGACCACGCTTGATTCAAATACCACTTTTTCAGCAAAGCCTGCTTTGACTGTCACCGTATTTAAATTGCATTCTCATCACTTTCCATTCTTCTTCCCTTGTTAACTTTTTCCCTAAGCCACTCATCACTATCCATCATATTCATTTGGTAATTTTAATTATTATTATTATTTTGAGACCGAGTTTTGCTCTTGTCATCCAGGCTGGAGATCATTGGTGTGATCTTGGCTCACTGCAACCTCTGCCTCCCAGATTCAATCCATTCTCCTGCCTCAGCCTCCCGAGTAGCTGGGATTACAGATGCCTGCCACCATGCACACCTTTTTTTTTTTTTTTTTTTTTGTATTTGTAGTAGAGATGGGGTTTCACTATGTTGGCCAGGCTGGGCTTGAACTCCTGACCTCAGGTGATCCACCCGCCTTGGCCTCCCAAAGTGCTGGGATTACAGGTGTGAGCCACCACACTCAGCCCACTTTTGATTATGTTATTCCTCCTCCACTAGGGTATAAGCTTCACACGGGCAGGGAGTTTTGCCTGTTTTATTTGCTTCTTGTAGAACAATGTTGTAGTTGTAGAACATGTTGTAGAACAATGCCTGGCAAATGGGTAGGGCTCAATACATATTAATTGAGACAATATTTACCAAGTAAATGAAAATAAATATTGTATCCACAGTGAAAATGGAAAACCACTGTTTGTTTTGTATTTGGGCTATCAAAAGGAAATAACTCTAAATATAAACAATGAAAACAGAATAAAGTTTTAAAATGCCAGCTAGAAAAGGAGAAGGCTTGGAAACAGTGACCTGTCTTTGTTCCAAAAAAGCAAGATTAGTAGGTGCTCTCAGAATGCTAGAGGTATGCTAACAGAGAACAAGACTTTTCCTTGTAGCGTCAGAAGAACTGAATGACAACTCAACACAGAGCGGTGTACACTCTGCAATTCCACGGCGCTTAGCATCTAGCATTGTGCATTTCTTGTACACAGCTATGAGCCAACATATGGAAGAGCTCCTGCCCATCCTGGAGAGTCTGCCATTCATAAAGCTCATGTTAGGCAGGATGGAACTGGAGGGACTCTGTCTTTACCTGCTGGCTTGAGGCTAAGCCCTTTGATGGCCTCTCAGATATTGTCCACCTTAAGGCAGATGGTGCCCAAATACCAACTGGTTTCTTGACAAAAACCAGATTCAGAAAGAAGGGCGTGCCTGCAGCCTTGGAGGCTGTGCCAACCACGCTCTTTGGCTGTGTCGCTTCTTGGTGCACACGCACATTTTGATTATGTTTATTTTGCCTACTAGAACATAAGCTTCACTGGGGCAGAGAGTTTTGTCTGCTTCATCCACTGCTGTAGAACAGTGCCTGGCAAATGGCCAGGGTTGGATACCGACACATTGAATTGATGATACAGAAACATACAACATATCTGAGGGCCTGAAAAGATGGCATCTCTGCACTGGAAGGAAGTTCTCTGTACTCCCTAAAAACACATGAGAAGCAAACTGGGCCCATCTTTTCCTAAGGGACACTCAGAGAGACTCAGGCAGGTGTTCTAAGGAACTAAGTATTCCAGCTGAACTTCCTTGCCTTTGGAAATGTCTTCAGTCACAGATAAGCTGGAAAGAGATAAGGTGCCCTAAAACCAACATTCTGATCCAAACATGCTTTAGATTGGTTAATAATGTTATGCCAATGCGAGTTTCCTGGTGTCAATATTGTACTATGGTTATATAAGGTGTTACCACCAGTGGAAGCTGGGAGAGGGGTCTACGAGAAATCACTGTATTATTTTTGGAACTTCTTACAAATTGACAATTATTTAAAAACATAAAAGCTTAATTTTTTAACAGAAGTACCTTCAACCATGTTAGGGAAACAGGAGAATTGGAGGGAGAGAGAGAGAGGGATGAAGAGGAGAGAAACAGACTACACACAGAGCAAAATTCCATTTGACACATTGTTGCCTGCAGATAATTTTGGCAACTCGAATTAAGCCGAGGCTCTGAAATGTGTATACCATCCATAATGTCCCCTTTTAAATAGTGAAATTCCATCTTCAGAGTAAGAATGAGCCTCAAAGATGGGTCTCCAGATGATTCATCTCTTCCCTATTCATTGAATTCTGACACACCGGAGACACAAGGACGTACATTAGCACCTGTGTTTGGGGATTGTTTTCTGCTCAGACCTTCTCATGAGCAATTGCTTTTAGCCCTTAGGAAATTTGCTTCAAATTTTAAATCTGAGGTAAGGAAATCTGTAACACATGCCGTATCTTGGTGAACAGGGGGCGAGAGGAATCTTCTCTCCCCAGGACTTTGATCTGTGATTGGAAAGCTCAGGAGGAAGGAAAAACAGCTGCTGCACTTGACGGCATCAAGCAGTGCCATTAAATGTGACTGAGTCTTACACCCCAGAACCACACCAGCGGTACCCTCTGTCCTACAAGTGCTCCTGTCGTTACACAAAGACACTGCTCTTTAAACAAAATCATAGTATGATGGGAATAATACAGTTTTGTGAATAAGTTTGGGAGTTGTTTTACACAACACACAATGTCCTTTTACTGCAAAGGTAGAATTCAATGCTTATTGAAGGTTTGATGGATGCTTAAAAACAGCCCTGTTAGTCATATTCAATATTGACAAAGAACTTTCAGTGCACTAGACACTGTTATGAGCAAGTTGCAAATAAATATTAGCCCACTGAATCTTCACAACCCCATGGGGGCAAGTACTATAATTACATCTGCTTTAGAGAGGAAGAAACTGAAGCACGCAGAGATTAGTCTGTAAGTAGAACAGATAGGATCAGAACTGAGGCCAGCTGGTTGGAAGACCTTTGTTCACCACCACCATGCCTAAAAATTCAGAAAACAGATGCTCCTCTCTGAAGAGCCTGGTTAAAGCATCCCTTTCAGGTTCAGCTGGAAGGTTGTGCACCTTAGACCTAGGGACCCAGGCGGCTTGGCTCACGTTCACCCTGGTGACACTGGAGCCTGCATTTTCTGAAGACGGAAGTTAACCAAGTGCAAGGGAGAAGATGATCACTCTAAAATTTTACAACTACTTAGCATGCCATCAGTTCCCTGGTCTTTCTGTCTCCAGCTTCCAAAGCCAGGGATAGATGCAGTTATTTCATTATTGATCTGAAACCCAGGGGGCAAAGGGACTCACCAAAAGTTAAACTCAGATCTCCCAGAGCAGTATCTCTTTGAATCCAAGCCAGGCAGAAGCAAACCCAGTATCCAGATCCTTTTATCTGAATATTGTCTCTCCTGGCCCCTCAGTGGCAATGTCGTGGTACTTTCAATATGCCGCCGATTCACTGACAGCGAGACCCATCCCTCCCCACCATGATGTCAGCAAGTCCCTCACGGACCACCAAGGTTCACAATGCAAATGCAATGAGAATCCCTTGTACAGTAAATCTCATAAAAGATGTAGGATTTCATGACGTTGCTGAAAGGGATGTCATAACAGTCCTCCAAGCATGTCCAAAAAACACTAGCAACTGAGGATCTGCAAACTTAGTCCACTTAAAAATCGAAAGGAAAAATAAAGGTAATGATAAGACGCATACTTCAGAAGACAATTATTTGAATCTGAAGGAGTAAGATGAGAAACTAATGGAAATCTCTGGATCTTTTTGAAAATGAAGAAACAAAAACAAGCAAAAAAAAAAAACATTAAAAATAAGCATCCTTATAGTCATCTGACCAAAAGATAAACAGAAATTAAATACGGTATGATATGCTATCATTCTAGCTTGCAAATATTTTTTGAGGCAACTCATTCAAAATGTGATTAAGGCTATATTCTAGCAAGAACCAAAGCATAGCTACAATTACAACCTACCTCCTTCTTAACTATAACAGAAAAAAACCTTATCTTTATCCCATTTATTTTTTAAACACATTTCAAACAAACAACTTTTTCATTATTAAGACATTCTACATCTTAAGAGGATTTGGTTTAAGTGAATTTTGCCCCAGTATTAATTATCCTCAGGAAATACGTGTTCCTGTACCAAATTTTAGAATCATTATGCAGCATGAAGAGCAGCCCTGTTACAGCTTTGATGCTGTCGTCTGTTGAACCCACAGCGGTGAAAGCAGGTGGATTATTCTGCTACTTTGTTTATTTGCTTTACACGATGGAATACCTTTGTTGAAGAGTTTTACGCTGGGCATGTTTGCTTAATTATTGCTAAGCTACGCCCATGCACTTAGGCCTCCCAGACACTAACTGGCAACATTTAACCGCACCTAATTAAGAAAAAGGGTACTATGCTTGGCTCTTTTCAACTATACCCCCAAGGTGAGATGTCATCACTCCTCTGCCTTTTCTTGGGCCTCTTGAACACGGACTTTCAATCATGCAACTCAAATGGTATCTCATCAAAGCAACCACAGCAGACACAGTCTCCAGGTGTGAGGATAACGGAAGGTCTAGAGGGGAGGGTTACTCTCGTCTTGCTCCTTTTGGATATAAATTCTGCCCGCCCTTTGCCTCTTCTTCCCTCCATAACCCACGGTGTACCGAGGGCTGTTGAGAGCACGTGGGCAGGTGCATCATTGCTTCCCCTGCTAATGCTCCAAGGCCTCTGAAGGTAGTAAAAACCGATGCTTCCTGAATACCTGTCTGCCAAGCATGGAACCCAGTCTCACAGCAGGCATGCCAACGATGAGCGGGGGCAGGTACGGGCACCTACCTCAAGATGAAGACGTCCACCGAGGAATTGCTGGAGATGGTGACATAGGCGGTGACCACGTCTCCCTGCTTGGCCGGCCTGGAAGGCAGCCAGATGACCACGTCACCATCCAGACGCAGCTGGCTGAGCTGGGCGCCGTCCTGGGCCCGGTAAAGGCGGATGGTGCCAATCCTCTGCAGGTGGGACGTGGGTTCCTCTAGCGTGACCTTTCCTGGACGGATGGCGTTGGCCTTCCTGAGGTCACCCCCGGCACAGCTGCCTCGCTCATTTCCTGGGTGCACGGTGTAGTAGAGCTCCACAGGGGTCCCCTCCGGCTGCCCCACCGGCTTCCTCCTCCCGGCCACCGCCGTCGGGGCGTTGAACCAGCTGCTCAGGAGCTCCAGCTCGGCCACACACAGCCCCAGGGCCCCCTGCAGCCGGCAGCTGCCCCGCACCTCTCTGGTCTCCCGGAAAGCAGAGACCCTCAGGCATGGCAGCCTGTCCCCGGCGCTGCGGTCGTCCCAGTCCCTGCCCACGACGTGGAACAGAACCTGCGCTCTGGGCCGGCTCAGGTAGACTTGGTCCCGCAGGATGTGCGCTTTCAGTTTCCAGTCAAAACTAAACTTACTGGTTGGACCTAAGAAGTTTGAGGTCAGCATCGAGTCCAGAGGCACAACCTTTTCCACGGAAAAGGGCCCACAGCTGGCATTCAGTACTGGGGGCTGCTTGGCTCTGTAGGTAAAGAAGGATTCCACCCGGGACCGCAGGCTGGAGTTGCGCAGCAGGTCCTGGCTGGCCTCCTTCAGGAAGAAGGACGTCTCGGCTCTGAGGACGCGGTAGGTCACAGGGAGGTAAGGTGGCAGCGAGGAGAATCTCTGTGTGTTGTCTGCGACCCCGTGACCCTCTATCACTAAAAGGGGAAAAAGAAAAGGAGAAGACAAACACAGGATTATTAATGGGCACCTCATTAGTTATTAGGTCTGTGAGCCATTTAGAAATGAGGGATAGAAATTCTGAAGTCCACTTGGCTAGAATTTTTATATTCTTTCTGGAATAAGTCATTAAACGATTCTACATGGGCCATCAATTATGCATATACTTATATTAGGTTGAAACATATGAAAATGCGAATTCTGTAGAGTAAGATTCATTGAATGGTGGCAATTTCACAGAGTTCAACTGAACAGAATGCTGGGAAATTACCTGTAGGAGTTAAATGGGTATTTTATTAGTAATCTGCATGAGTTTAAAATGTACCGAATGGCACCGGGACATGAATAGCAAAACAGGCCAATGAATAAAGTCCATAAATAAACCCAAGAACATATGGAAGTTTAGTCGGGGATAAAGGTAGCATCTCAAATGCTGAGGTAAAGATAGACCTTTTTTTCTTCTTTATAATTTTTCTTAATAGAGATGGGGGTCTCACTATCTTCCCCGAGCTGGTCTCGAACTCCTGGGTTCAAGCAATCTTCCCACCTCAGCCTCCTACGTGTTGGAATTACAGGCATGAGCCACTGCACCTGCTGCAAATGTTGACTTTTAAGTCGCTGATACTGAGATAACTGTACAGCCATTAAGAAAAAAGTAGATCCACACCCACACCATACGTAAGACTAAACTTCAAATGGATCTGCAATATAAATCAAAGAAGTTACTTCCTTTATGCACTGAAGAAAACATGGATGAACTCCTCTACAACCTGGGTGTAAGAAGAGCTTCACAACGATGGCTCAAAATCTAAATGCAATTTTAAAAGTAATAAATTTGTCTATATAACTTTTATAATATTTGAATTACAAAAATACCATAAACAAAGTCAAAAGGAAAATGACAAGCTAGGAGTAAATATTTGCAGCACATACATCACATTACAAGGGCTAATGGCCCTCATATGGAGATCTTGAAATCTGAGAAAAAAGATTCTTAAAAATTGAGAAATGGGTAAATGATATGAAGAGACATTCACAAAAATATATTAAAATTGTTTATATATATATTTAAAACTATTGAGCCTCACTCACAGAGAAATACAAATGAAAACTGCAAACAAATAGCACTTCTCACCTACAAGATGGACAAAAATTACCAAGTATCACACACACTGTTGGAAAGTCGTCAGGTAAGAGGCACTGTCCGTATATTACTGCTGAGAGCAAAAAGTGCTACAGCTTTCTGGAAGGGAAACTGGCATTACATTTGCATTTTCCTTTGACTCTTTCATCTCACTTTTAGGAATCTACTCTGAAGATATACCTCTGGCAATTAGAAAACACACACACACAAGATCATTTATTGCAACATTGGTTTTAAATGCAAGATTATTTTGATATAACCTACATACCTGTATGTAGAAAAATGGTTTGAATAAACTACAGTAAATCCACACAGTGGAGCAGCATGAGCTGCAATAAAAGAAGTATGATCTGTATGAAGCGATATGGAGCGCTTTCACAAATATACTGCAAAGTGAAAAAGCACAGTGCAGAAGGCTGAGTACACTAACTTCTGCTAAGAAAGAAGGGGAGTGTATTAGACTGTTTTCACACTGTTAATAAAGATATACCCCAGACTGGGTAATTTAAAAAAGAAAGAAGTTTAATGGACTCACAGTTCCACATGGCTAGGGGGTCCTCACAATCATGGCGGAAGGCAAAGGAAGAACAAAGGATGTCTTACATGGTGGCAGGCGAGACAGCATGTGCAGGGGAACGCCCATTTACAAAACTGTTAGATCTCGTGAGACATATTCACTATCCTGAGAACAATACGGGGGAAGCTGCCCCCATGATTCCATTATCTCCACCTGGTCCTGCCCTTTGCACATGGGGATTATTATAATTCAAGGTGAGATTTGGGTGGGGACACAGCCACCCAAACTATATCAGGGAGATAAGAAAATGTCTATGTGTCTGCTCATTCATGTAACACACAGGCACACACAGGAAAAGAAATCATAGTCTACGAGGTTGGTCATCAACAGCCCCAGGCAGAAATAAAGGGGGCTGATAATGCGGAGAAGAGATGAAGGGTGCAGCTTTTTTGTATAGTTTTGACCTCTGGAATTATGTAAATGTTTGACATATGATAATAATGTCCACAAGGATGAGTAAAAACCCTGAATTTTTTACAAATGGAAAGAAGTAACCTTAATTGTATTTCAAATGAATATCAAAACCACACTGAAGGAGGGTAAGGGAGAACTAATCCAAGGAATTTTGGACACATATTTTGGCTATAGATCCTGAGGCTGAAGACAACAGAGAATCAGAGACACATATTGAATGTGAGTAAATCTGTTTTGGACAAGAGTATGAATTAGCAACTCTGAAACTACTTTCTGTGTATTTCTTATCAAGGAGATAAGAAATATATTGTGGACCTGGAAGCCTGTTTATCACTGTCAGGGAAGGGGTTACAAGTATAGACAGGTTACAAGCATAGAAAATGAAACCTGCAGTGGGTCAGAATGGGACTGGTGTACATGAACCACAGTTTATAATTTATATACAAGTAGGAAATAGAGGTAGATTGTGTATACACGTGTATGTGTGCATATGTACATAGATGTGTTTCCTAGCTATGTCCTCAGTGACACCCTAAGAGCAGTATGCACATCTAGCACCCAGATGCTGGTTTCTAAATACCATTCTTCACTAAAAGGAACCAGGATTCCTTGGGAAATTCACTTATTACCAATACAAGAAGAACCTGGAACACCCATCTTAGTGCGTCAGAAAAGGATGAAGAGTCCTTAATAAGAATATGTCCAAAGGATGCAGGAGCAGAAGCACTGGACAAATTGAAGATAATTTGAGCATCAGAATAAATAATGATGTTAAAAGATTATAAGCCATTAAATGAAATAATCTGTTACTCGATGATAATGTCATAAAGTCAGATGGGAGGGACAGTGTTTGTTTTGAGACAGAGTCTCACTCTTGTTGCCCAGGCTGGAGTGCAGTGGTGCGATCTCGGCTCACTGCAACCTTCACCTCCCAGACTGAAGTGATGCTCCTGCCTCAGCCTTCAGAGCACCTGGGATTACAGGCATGTGCCACCACACCCAGCTAATTTTTTGTATTTTTAGTAGAGACGGGGTTTCACCATGTCGGCCAGGCTGGTCTCAACCTCCTGACCTCAGGTGATCCACCTGCCTTAGCCTCCCAAAGTGCTGGGATTACAGGAGTGAGCAACTGCGCTTGGCCTTGGAGGGACAGATTTTCCTTATGATATTATCCAAAGTGATAACTGACAACATTCACAGTAGTGACTGATTCCGATAAAGATCATAAGTGGATGCTAAAACTAGCTGGTGAAAGTTTAATGAATAACAGGAGATTTGCATCATCTTAAATTGTCTTCCAACAAGTTAGCCCCAAGTTGTTCACTAAATTACAAAGGAAACGCCAGTAGGTTTTGGTGGAGAAACCTGGTAGGCAGTGCTTTAGCCAAGTGATCAAAACTGAAATCACCAGTAATGGGGCCAACAGAGAACGGCCCCCCGACAAGCACATATGGAGAAGAACACAATATTGATTCCCTAGTATTTCTGCAAAAATTAGCATAATTTGCATCTAATCATGGGGAAATGTCTAAGGTACATTCTATGAAGTAATTGGCCTATACCCACCAAAAATGTTGAGGTCATGAATTAAGAGGGAAGTTGAAGGAACTCTTCCAGATTTGTAGATAAAAAGGTGTCTAAAGAAACACAAAACTGAAGGCGATACATGACTGGAAATTTTATTTTCCTATAAGAACACCTTTCAGACCATTGACAAAATTTGCAAGTCTCTAAAATAGCTAATAGTTTTGTATCAATGTTAATTTCTTCATTTTGATAATTGTACTGAACTTTATAAGAGAACATCTTTATTTTGAAAATATATGTATTCAGAACTAGTGATAAAGTGACATATGTTTGCTTGCAATTTATTCTCAAACAGCTGAGGATGGAGGGGAACTCAGGTGAAAGGAAGTAAGGTAAAATCTCACCATTTGAGGAACCCAAATGAAGGGTATGTGAAAATTCCTTTTACTATTCTTGCAACTCTCCTTTAAGACTCCAACTGTGTCAAAATAAAACTGTTTCATTGAAATAAATAAAATGTAAGCAAGACACCTTGGTGTTTTTTTAAATTCCTCATCTCTCCCTTAGAGATTTTGCCTGTTTATATTTATTCATTTGTTGGGAAAAATTGTAATGAGATAAGCCATTTTTCTCATGTTACTCAAAAATAATGAGTCAGTGACCCACCATATTATTATTCCCAAATTCATCAGATTGATAATCTTGACCCATTTGGGGGGAGAGTGACTTTGTTAGTCATTGATCACCAAAGACACTATCTTGTCATCATCGTCTTCTTTCTCAGCTAGGGAGAAAGTATTCATTATTAACTCTTCCAGGTGAAATGAATTAGCAGAATGAATAAACATGCCACCCTCTCTCCACTGGGTGGGAGCCCAGTTCCAAGGTTCGGGTCTCTCTGGCCCCTTACTGAGATTCGGCACGGGGAGTGGTGATACTGACTGGGGCATAAACCACAGGGCTCTGGGCTCTGCACGTGTTCAGACCTGACACCGCAGACTGCTCACTCTGGAGCTCCACCCAGCCTGCAGATGGGTTTTGCTTGGCCCACAGTGTTTTTTTTAAAAAATCTTTAAAAAGTGAAACTCAATTTTTAAAAACTGGGGAGTCTCTGGGTTTCCAGCCTGTCTTTGAACATGGGAGGAACTGGCAACATTCGGGCTTTCTCCCCACGTGGGGACGATGGGAGGCGGTGATAGCAGCCTCAGTGCTACCCTCAGCCCACTGTGCTCCATGCAGCTGCCTCCTTGTTCTGCAGGTGCTTTGAGTTTGAGATTCCTGATTTAGAAGATTCAGCCAGCTAAGCTGCTGAATACTGGGGGGTCACAGGCCCAACCCCAAGGTAGGAAAGTGTGGCATGTCACCCCTCACTTCCTGGGTTTTTTGAACCATCCCTGACATCAGCAGAAGGACCGCCAGCAGCCTCCTTGCTGTTTGAATATTTTCTTTGCTAAGATCCTCCATGCGCTTATGCTACATGAGGGCATAGCTAAGAACATGCTGCACACTCACAACCCAAAAACATCCACTGCCCCAGTTGCTAACTTCCCAAACCCAAGAAAGCCCATCTCCTTGCTTCTGTGTTTTAAAACCTGCAGAAAACCCGACAAGCCTGCATTCGCATGTTGAGAGAGGAGATGGGACGTGTCTCTCTCCTTCTTTCCAGCCTTGTCTCCTGTCCTGTCAGCGCAGCCTGTGCAACCCACCAGCATATGGGGCAGCCCGGCTCTGCTGTCCTCTGGAAGGACCCTAATCCTTTTCCCGGCGGGGACACTGGCGAGCAGATCAAAGCTGCCTTTGGTGCTGCAGCCAAACGGACTTGGATTGTCACGATGGCTTTTCAAAGAAAACGTTCTCTCCTGTTCTCAGCCCAGAGGCCTTGTTCTGGGGTCACCAGCAACAAGGGCACATTCGCCTCTCTCTCTTTAAGGATGGCTCAGCCCTTCCATTTTAACCCTCTAATTTCAGAATCCACTTAAAGCAAGCTCAAAAGACTCTACCGAGGTATACGACATTCCACAAAGAGCTCTGGCTCTCTGTCCTTAAACACGGACTATTTGGGCAACTTGTAATATTCTGTAAAAGCCAACAGACAAATCGCCACATCTGATGCTTTTATTTTGAGATAGTTAACCCAATCCAAAAAAACACTCTTAAATCTTGAAGTGCAGGGACTTAAGAGACTCCTCTGTTTGGGGACAGTTGTGAGCCAAGCACTCTGTGACGGGGCGGAGCTCGGGATTCCAGGCCCATCTGCAGCGGGGCACTCGCCAACAGGAAGCATTTGTCAACAAGCTGTCTTGTTATGCTTCATTCTTCCTACACAGAAAGATTCCTTTTCTCTCCTTTTCTTAACTGGAAAAATGTCTAAAGGAAAACCATTTGCTTTTAAGCAAATGCTGAGTTTATTTTCTATAAAATACAGACAGAGCGTGCTTGTGGTCTCGCCACCTGTCTTAGGGTTCTTCCATTCTTTGAGCGGGTCACTCTTTATCCTTCGCATGAGGAAAAATGAGAAGGGATGGAGCGAAGTGAAGCCTAGCTCGTCCCTTCCTGTTGAGCCTCATTCTGAATTCTTCCAGCTCATGAGAGATTTGACTTGAGTCAAGAAGAGAGAGACACCATAAAGAAAGGAGCGAGGCCTTGTACAGTGGCTAAGGGAGCTTTAATTTCCACAAAGAGTGAGACAGTGAGAGAGAGAGAGAGCAAGAGAGAGACAGAGAGATTGAGACTGGTTGATCTAGATACATGGCATAATAATGGTAACAATGGAAGAGTGATTATAAGATGGCACCCCATCTGCTGTATCTACACCCTAATCTACACCCTTAGCATGAGACGTTGTAGTTCTCCCATCAAGAGGTGGAGTCAATTTCCCCACCCTTTGAATCTGCGCTGCCTTGTGATTTGCTTTGGCCAAGAGAAGATGGAAGAAGTGACGGCGTGCCTATTCTGGGCTCAGGTCTCAAGAGGCCTTGAACGTTTCCACTCTGCCTCTTTTGGACACCTAATGCCAGGAAGAAGAACAAGCCTGGACCAGCCTGGAGGAGGAGAGACCACGTGGAGGGGAGTGGTGTGATCCCAGCTGAGGCCATCCTGCATCAGGCAGCCCACACCCGGTCCCAATCAAGTGAGCAAGCCAAGATCACAAGTCCCGAGACTCAAGAGGCCTTGTACGTGATCTAAGCCTCTACATTTCAGGGTGTTTCATCAAGAAACAACCCCTGATGGAAGAGACAGCAGTTATCAAGAATTGACTATGTGTATCAGTCCATTTTCACACTGCTATGAAGAAATACCCAAGACTGGATAATTTACAAATGAAAAAGAGGTTTAATGGACTCGCAGTTCCACATGGCTGGGGAGCCCTCACAATCATGGCGGAAGTCGAAACAGGAGCAAAGGCACATCTTACATGGTGGCAAGCAAGAGCGCTTATGTAGGGGAATTCCCCTTTATAAAACCATCAGATCTTATGAGATTTATTCACTATCACAAGAACAGCACAAAATCCCACCCCCATGATTCAATTGCCTCCCACCAGTTTCCTCTCACAATAAGTGGGGATTACGGGAGATACAATTCCAGATGAGATTTGGGTGAGGACATGGCCAAACTATATCACCATGTTCTAGGTATGCTTTTAAATGCTTACATGTGGAATCTCAATTATTTCTTCACAACAATCCTATGGGATAAGTATCATGATGCCCACTTTTTATATGAGAGGAAATTGAGGAATGGAGAAGGTAAGTAGTATTGCCCAAGATCCCCTGGTTGTAAGTGATGTACCTGAAACTCATGCCTGGCTGTCTGGTTCCAGAGGTTCCGGTCCACTCGGCAACAGGGCTCACCTCTCACTATTCACCACCTGCCAGCTACATGAGGGTTCATGGAGATGATGCCTACAAAGTTTTTAACCAGTGCCTGACTCATAATAAGGGTGCAAGTAGGGTTATATCTTATTTATATCTTAATATGTCCTTGTTCCAGATTTTTAAAATTATTGAAGTTTAAATAGATCTTGCACCTTCATATATCCAGGGTCCCACACACATGGCCATTCCTTCTGTCTAATTAATTTCCATTCAGCACCCAGATCCACCTCACCTCTTCTATTAATAGGAAGCCTTGCTGACTTCCACACTAGGTCCAGTGCCCCTCCCAAAACACCATGCACTCTATTTTACATCTTTTCACACAGCTGTCATTTTATATTTATTTGTGTGCATGTTTGGCTAATGACCATCTTCCCTAACAGAGTGGAAGCTCCATGAGAAAAAGGACACTGTTTTTATCCACCAGGGCACCCTCCTGTCTTAGATACTATGTAACTAAGTGACTACTCAGTCAACACTTGAGGAGTGCGTGATGTTTGATCAATAGCCCAAACATTAAGCAAGCCAGATGGGGGAAGAAGCCACTACTCAAGACACGATGAGGGAGAATGTAGGCACCATTCATTGGAAGGCAGAACTTCTCATGTGTGGTAGGAAGAACTGGAGCCAATGTCCATGGACATTCTGACGTCCAATACCAGGGATGGCGACTCTCTGCAGCCATTCAGTGTCAGTGCATCAGATGTGTTGAAGAAACTTCACATGTATGGAAGCACCTTCTTTGCCTCACATTTGCCTACTTTTAGAGCTTACGGTCACCCAGAAGTAAAATAACAATTGTTGCAGAAGACAAGAACAATTATTCCTCTCCCCAGTAAAATAATGCACTAGGAATTATCCATGGGGCTGCTGAGAATTGATCAAGAACTTCTTGAGTACATATATGACCTTAACTGCCTGACGCAGCTCTCTGTACACAGAGCTTTTCAACAGAGGCTAGTGTTTCCTAAGCTTCACACATCCATCACTCTCATGACATGAGCCAGATAATGTATGCACTGTTAATCAGTCCAGGAGCTTACTAAGAATTGATAACTTTATTGATTAAAATGGAAATTTATAATGCACTAATATGAATAATTTTGTTTAAATAATCTTACTGTAGATAAAAAACCGAGATTCCCCTAATTGCTGCCTGTCTACAGCGCTAAGCCTCAGTTTGCCATTTCTTTGTTAAGCGGGGAGATGATCAAGTGCTGGGTGCCGAAGACGTAGCAGCAGCAAAATGAGATTTTCTCTCAGACTCAGAATAATTCAAACAAGCAGGAAATTCCCACTTTCTCATTTGGTTGAACAGGTGATTTCGTGGCATGTCCAGGTATCTCCAACAGCCAATCACAGAGACGCTCATGTGAATGGGTCCCCCACAAATCTCTGCAGGGTCCATCTGCACCCTCAAATGCTATAACACTGTGTGTGCCCCCTAAATTTACCTCTCATCTTGGGAAGCCCAGAGATGGCAGATTAAGGAAGAAGAGCTGTTGACAGCCTTTGCTGTGTGCTTTCTCCTGGAAACGTTATCTCCTGACTGCAAGGAAATAATTCCAGGGCTGCCGTGCCATTGTGAGCTCTGACAAATGTCTCCCCTCTTACTCCAGTTTATCTGCTTGCCCCAACATCTCCCAGAAAGATAGGATAATTGAGTCATTTTTATTGACCTGACACAATAGCCCTGGAAAAGTCCAATGCCGGTTTCCTACGGCACGAGAGGGAGGCTGGGGAGCAGCTGACAGCTGCAGCTGCCTATCTGGCCTCCACCAGGACAGCACGTTCATTGCTGTCTCCCCTCCTGTTCATCCATTTTCTTTATCTGCACTTGCCTGTCAGTGCTGAGGATATTGTGTCCTCCATCAGTTGTTCATCAGAGAACTCTACCACAAAGCTGCTGCCGGAAATTGAGTTTTTGACGTGCTGAGATAGTGGACACAGAAGCTGGCCACGTCACTCAGCGCCCGGACAGGATAACACTGGGAGAACAAGCCTGCCCGCTAACATGATGCACTGCCTTCATCACAGTGCTCACTTCCAGACGTGTTGACCAGGGACGGATTCTTTAGAGCTGATATTTTGTGGGCTGGGACAAAAAGGATGGGTAAGACCTGAGGAGGTGGAATGGAGTGTGGCAAGAATCCGGGATGAAGAACAACATAACCAAGAGATTGGTGGAGGGAAAGCTCAGGAGCCCACATGTGAGGAGTGGGAAGACCATCGAGGCAGATGTCATGAGGCCATGTGCTACTCTAAATGGGGTAGGCAGTGGATCCCCACACATGCACCTTGGTAAAAATACTAGGTCCTGCTTTCCTCTTGAATTGAATAAAAATAAAGATAACATTCCCCTGAAATCATCCAAAGGCACAAGTGGAATTGTTTGAGGGTGTACAAGGGACTTCCAAGAACAGCATCTAAGTCAGGGTTCCCCAGGACAGGGTGATTTTCCTGAGAAACCCTTGGAGACGTCCGCAGACGTTTTTTGGTTATCACAAGTGGGAGGATGCTGTTACTGACATCTCGTCGGTGGGAGCCAGGGATGGTTCTAAACATCTTACAACATACAAGACAGTGCCCCTACCACAAATAATTATCCAGCCTACAATGTCCATAGCACTGAGGCTGACAAACCCTGATCTCACTTGATCCACACAGAAAGCCTGAGGTAGTTCGTGAGATGTTACTACATAGGAAGAAACAAATCAAAGCCTTCTCCAGCCCAGAAATAAGAAATGTATCACAGTAGTTAAGAGTTCCTGGAGTCACACAAAGTTCAACAATGAATCCTTGTCCCATAACTTATGAGGATTTTGTTTTTTGTTTTTTGAAAAAACCTTAAACTCTTGAGCAACAGAATCCACTGACCCTTCACTTAAAGCAATACACTGAGCACTCAGCATGCTGAAGAATTCGGGGCTGCTGTTGCTATTATTATAATCATCACCATTATTTCAAATATGTTGATCCGTTATAGTAACAAGCTTTTAAAACTACACAAATGTGGGGTGAGAGGAAGGGTAATATCCATATATGAAACACAACTGGGTGATGTGTATGTGAGAAAGAAAAATCTGAAATGAAGGGAGGCGGGCTCTTTTCAGGACTTCAGAGGCGTCTGCTGCATCAGACATCTCTGGTTTACTCAGATGATATCAGATACCTGCAAAACAGGACTTGCCTTTCTCCATACACCTCAAGGAGAGCCCTGATTGGATTTTCCTTCCAAGTCACTGCAGCTTACTTGAAACACAAGCCAGTCTGAATATTTTTTCCTCTCTCCATTGGTGATTTATTAACATTCCCAGACACAGAATGTCTCTCTCTCTTTGCTAAATATGGCTCGTTGTTTCTTTTCTCTTGAAACAAAAGGCACCTTGATAAACGGATTATTTGATTTCAATGCCTCTTCTGAACAAACTCCGAATATCCTTTGCTGAAATTACATAGCGAGGTCTGCAATTTCGTCACCGTCAAACTCTCCTTTAAACGAGCAGGTACTTACATTCCCCTCTGAGCCCCTGGGGGGATATTTCCCCCCTTTTCTCTGGGAGAACTCCATAATCACTCTCAGATGCTACTCAATCAGACCCCTAGAAGTTCAGAAAAGGAGCTGTGTCTGTCAAAGACAAATGCTCTAAAATCTTCAGAATCTTGGACTCAGCACAAGAAGGGTGCCTTGGGTAGGCAGAGAGGAAAGTGTTTACCAGGCAAAGTTATAAATTTAACATGGCCTGCTTTAATGGCATGGTGTTATAGTGTTTCCTCAAGTTAAGCTCAGCCAGTGTCTTGCCTGGTGACCATGTGGCCAATTCCTCTGCGTCCTCCGTCTACCCTCCAACGCTGGCCACCCACAATGCGGCTGGGAACCCAGGTCCGTCTGCAGGTGGGATCTGATCAGCTCAGACTGGGGCTCTCCCAGGAGAGGGGCTCCTCCAAGGGATGGTGTGCCAGCTTCCTATGCTGCTGGAATGAATTACCACAAACTTAGCCGCTTAAAACAACACATACTTATTTTTTTTAATAGTCCTGCAGGTCAGAAGTCTAAAATCAAAGTGTCACTAGGGGAACAACACACTGAGGCCAGATTGCGAAGAGTGGGCGAGGAGGGAGAGGATCGGGAAAAATAACTAATGGATATTGGGCTTAATACCTGGGTGATGAAATAATCTGTGCAACAAGCCAGCATGACTCATGGTTACCTCTGTAACAAACCTGCACATACACCCTGAACTTAAAAGTTAAAACAAAAACAAAAAAAGAAACCTGAAGTGTCAGTAAGGCTGTGTTCCTTCTGGAGTCTTCAGGAAAGAGTCTGTTTCTTTTCCCAGTTTCTGGAGGTCACCTGCATTCCTTGGCGTGCAGTCTCTTTCTCTCTTCTAAGCCAGTAATACCTCGGCAGCTTCTCTCACCCCTGACTTCCTGTCTCCCTTTACAGGGACCCACGTGATGACATCAGGGCCACCTGGATGATCCAGGATGACTCCCCTATCTCGAGAGCCTTACCTTAATCCCATCTGCAAAGTTCCTTTCCCCCTGCAAAGTCACGTATCTGCAGCCTTTGGCAGTAGGGATGTAAATGTCTTTGGGGAGGGTGGCATTTTTGATTATTGCAGTGGGTGGAGGGAGGAACACCACTGGCATTTAGAGAGCAGCCAGCTCCGCCAGGTTTTCTGCACAGCATGAGGCAGTTCGACAGCAACCAAGAATCGCCCAGATTCTGCATGACTTTGTCCCACTGGACATTCACAGAGGCCAGGAACTCACTTATAGTGATCCAAGCAGAAAGATGATCTTAAACATCCACTAAAAGATTGGGAGAAGGGCAACAATTCCTCGTACTGTGCATGTTTCAGAATTGCAACTACTGGGGTGGAGATCGGACTTTGATGAAACTTATCTAAAAACTGGTTGATCAGCCAGGCGTGGTGGCTCACGCCCGTAATTCTAGCACTTTGGGAGGCCGAGGTGGGCAGACTGCCTGAGCTTCGAGGCCAGCCTGGGCAACATGGTGAAACCCCACATCCACTAAAACACAAAAGAAATTAGCCGGGCATGGTGCCGTGAGCCGGTAGTCCCAGCTACTTGGGAGGCTGAGGCAGGAGATTTGCTTGAACCCGGGAGGCGGAGGTTGCAGTGAGCCGAGATGGCACCACTGCACTTCAGCCTGGGTGACAGAGTGAGACTCTGTCTCTATTAAAAAAATAGTTGTTGATCCTTTTTGAAAATTACATCCACCATGCCCAGTCTGCAGATGAAATCCAATTTGCAGCAACATAACTAGTCTTCATCTGTGGCTGACACATCCATAGTGACCGAATACAGGAGCAAGTATCTGACCACTTCATTTGACCTTCTAGATATACTTGTTAAGATATTACTTTATTTTGAATTATTTTTCCTCCATATGACAGAGCACTATGCTGATTTGTTTTTAATTATGTCTATATGTAGGTTATCGAGTCATGGATTTCATTTCATGGCTCATAAAGGTGAAGATTGAGAATGACTGGTGTTAATCTAACCTAGGGGTTGACAAACTTTTTCTTAAGGGCCATATAAATAAATATCTTAAGTTTTTGCAGGCTAGGAGACAAAAAATCAATATTATATAGGTGCTTATATAATCATTAAAAATGTAAATACCATATTTAGCTTGCAGGCCATATCAAAACAGGTAATGGGCTAGCTTTGACCCACGTTCTGTACTTTGCCAATCCCTGGTCTAAATCAAACAGGGCAGTTCCCAGCCGGTTCCCAGTACCTGGTTCAGTTACACACAGACCTAAACGTGTGGTTCTCAAACAGAGGCAGTTTTGCTCCCAGGGGGACATTTGACGACGTCTGGAGACTTTTTCCATTGTCAAGAATGGCGCTGGGGGGTACTGGGAGGGAGCTGGGCACCGTGGCTCAAGCCTGTAATCCTAGCACTTTGAGGGGCTGAAGCAAGTAGATCCCTTGAGGTCGGGAGTTCGAGACCAGCTTGGTCAACGTGGTGAAACCCCGTCTCTACACAATCTGCAAAAATTAGACAGGTATGGTGGTGTGTGCCTGTAATTCCAGCTACTCAGGAGGCTGAGTAAAGTGAATCACTTGAATCTGGGAAGTGAAGGGTGCAATGGGCTGAGATCGTGCCACTGCACTCCAGCCTGGGCAAGAGAGTGAGACTCTGTCCCCCAACCCCCAAAAAAGAATGGGGCTTGGGGGTATCCTGTTAGCATCTAGTGGGCAGACAGAGGCCAGGGATGCTGCTTAACACCCTACACTGCAAGGAACAGCCTCTCTCCCCCGGCCTCCACCCGCCACCACGCACGCAGAGTTATCCGGCCCCAAGGCTCACCGTGCTGCACTGGCAAGGCCCTGCTCCAGGCCAAACTGGGCCAAGGAACTATAAGGAGAAATGTTTTAGGACTTCTGGGAAAGAGGATCCCTCACTCTTAAGAGAAGCAAACGCCTTTCACCCCAGGGGCCAGTGAGGCAGTAAGTCTCCCCATGATACTGTCATCCGTCTGGAATCTGTGCATGAAGTCCCCGAGACCAGGCCAGCCACGGGTGGGCACAGTGAGGGAAGGGCCATGCTTTTATGCCAGGGTTGGCCCAGTGAGGGGCCTGGGACAAGCTCGCCGCGATCTCCCCCAGCCGCTGCCCTTCCGGCCCTGTGGGCAGTGGACCCCACAGTGCACCAGGGTTTTCTCTTACTTTCAGCCAAGAGCTTCTTGAAAGGATGCATCTTGCTTCGTCGAAACTGCGGTCACTGCTTCACAAGTCACATAAAGAAGGAGTCAGCAGACTTTCTTCTGTAAAGTCCCAGACAGTAGACATTTCAGGCTTCATGGGCCAAATGGTTGCAACTACTCAACCCTCCTGTGACCGCAGCCAGAGACAAATGCCAACCAATGACTCTGTCTGTCTTCCATAAACACTTCACTTTTGTTTTTTTGAGGCTGCGTTCTGCTCTCGTTGCCCAGGCTGGAGTGCAGTAGTGCAATCTCGGCTCACCTCCACCTCCACCTCCCAGGTTCAAGGGATTCTCCTGCCTCAGCCTCCCAAGTAGCTGGAATCACAGGCATGTGCCACAGCGCCCAGCCCTGAAACTTTACTTTCAAACAACAGAATTTTAATTTCGCATGTCAGAAACACTTCTACTCTATTAAAATATTTTTTCTAACTATCTAAAGATGTAAAGAAGTTAAAAAAAAACTATGAGTTTTCAGGCCACCGCACAAAAACCGGTGGTGGGCTGGGTCTGACCCATGGGCCATGGAGTGGGGTCCCCAACAGAGAGGCAGCCTTTCCAAGTCGTGTTTCGTGCACAGGAGAACTTTCTTAGTGTTTTCTTCCGCGCATTTTACAATCTGAACCACAGACCAGGTTTACCTCTTTGATTCAAAATGTAAACATGGTTTTTACTATGCCTCCCAAACAGTTTGGAAATGAAAACCAAAAAAAAAAAAAAAAAAAAAAAAAAAATCGGGAGGGATTTAGAGTTGCATAATATAAGCATTTACAGCAGAATTTAAATAACTGCATTTGCTGCTCACATAGCATATGGTTTGAGAATGTTTCACTGCATCTATTCAAAGGGAGAGGCATCCATTTATCACAGATGGTGATATTATTTATGATGGAAACTTACGTTAATTCTGAGCGTCCCAATTATCTCAATTCAAATAAATAAAAAGGAACAGCATTCCTGTTCTTTAAGATGGTCTTTTTCCTCAAAAATAAAGAGCTTGTTTTTAATATAGTCCACGTATTTTCTTTCCACTAATGACAGATAATTAAAAAAAACTTGTATGTACCATTGAGTCGTTGGCATTTTCCCCCCACATGTGAGTTTCATCTGCTTGCAAGTTAGCATCTGTAGTTTTGTTTGGTTTATATCAGCATTTAGAATGATTACATTAATGAGAAGTCTTAGGGGACAGAGTAGAAAATGCTTTCCTGATGATTGAGTAAACAAAAAGAGAAAAGAATACTCCAGAAGATAAAAACCATTTTCTCTTTCATTTTATAGCCTTTAACTTGTGAAAAGAACATTTAAACTGAGCTTTCCAATAGGGAATAGGGAATTATAAGGGAGAATTCTGAAAAGCCAATGGGGAAAAAATTCCTTAAGTGGAAGGTGACGTCTTGGATTATTAAGGACATCTGGATTAAGGTGACATCTGGATTATTAAGACAGGCAGAGGACAACAGGGAAACCACCCATCAAGGCCCTGGGGGTTGGGGTGCTGCATATCATATATGGACTTCTTTATACTTTCAACAACCTCATGCATGAAGACCTTTTATTATCCCCAATTTTCACATAAAGAGACTGAGACCCAGAGAGATTAAGTAATTCAGCCAAGATCACACAGCTAAGAATTCTGAAATCAGAATTTGAACTCAGGATCCCTGCACTCACTCTTGTGCTATCCTGTCTCAGAGCATAGGCTTTATCTTATGGATTTTTTATTTTACTCATTTCTTATTTTTCACATCAGGTGGTCAATGTGCCAACATCATAACAAGGTTTAAGGGAGACACGTCTCACACATGAGTGTCAAAACCCAGTCATCACCCTTATGAACTACAAAAGGACCCAGGCTTTACTTCAAACCCGTATGTCACTCCGGCTCCGCTTTTTCCTAGAGAGAGAGAGTGTCGGTGCTTGGTAGACACTAGGGTTGCTGTATGGTCACTGGCTGATGCTCAGGTCACTCTAGAGATGCCGAATGCCAGCTTGCAAGTACATACAGTTAACACTGAGGAAAGAAAGATCGGGAGATGGAGCCCCTGAGTCCAGCAGCGCCCGAAGCCGGAGGCCCCTGTACTTTTCCCTTCGTGGCTTGGGCCAGCCTGAGATGCCTTCCTGTCATTCTTAACTGACTGATGCTCAGCATCCTGTCTGATGGATGAGGCCACTTATTAAATGAGAACCCTTATCGAGGTTCTTATTTAATATTGCACCAGCAAGACATCCATCTCGGTCTTAATGTTAATCAGGGGGAAAAAATCAACAGAGGGATAGGATAAGGAACGATCTTCCCTCAATCCACATTCACTAAGAGGCTTGTCTGTGCCCCATGCTGCCTGGCTTCTGTAGGGAGCGTATGAGTGATTGAGCTGTGTTTATCAAGCTCATGGGAGGCTGTGCAGAGAGGCATGACCCGTCACAATAGGGAAGGGTTCAGATGGGAAAAAGTCCGCAGGGGCGTGTGATATGACAGGTGAGGGCAGCTGTGCAGCGTAAAGGCTGTTTAGAAGCAGAAGTTGGCCATGTGAGGAGAGAAGCAAGAGGACTCCATGCTGCAGGAGTGCAAGGCTGGAATGCAGAAGACGGAGGAGCATTGGGACCCATGTCTTGAAGGCAGCAATGTCCCAGGGGGAAGGGCGAGTACAATCCACCTCCATGGGTACAAACTTGCTAACACGCTGATTTCAAATTGCCAACCTGTAGTAAGAGCAAAAAGCCGACTCACTTTTGCTCTGTTTTATGGTGGTTTGTAAGTTTCTCTATGGAATACAGACCCCTTCTCATGACCTTTCACTGCTGCCTGCCTTGGTACAGTGCTGTTGCTGGGTGCTGCAGGCCCCTGATGGTTGCAATTGTTCCAAAAAGATGCACCTTCCTTTGCAAACTCACAAACCACAAAAAAAAGGCACTCAAGGGAGATGGAAGGGACCGTGTTAGAAGACACATGGCGAAGCCCCATACAGAACTTTCTCTCTCCCCCACGGGATGAAAGCCTTCAGGTTAAGCAATCCTTATGGCTCCTGGGCACAGGCGGAGACACAGTATGCTGGAGGAAGGGGAAGAACCACCTCTACCCATCGGGGAGTGGCAGAGAGATGTCCTAAGCCCAACGACTAGAAGACTCCCCGGCCCAGAGGCCAATGAGGCTGGGGGAGTAGCCGCCGCTGGCCAGAGCTGCTGACGTGTGGTGGGGGCACCTGATTGGAAGCCACTGAAGCCTCTGAGTGCCATCAGCTGACCTAAGATGCTCCCTGGTCACCCTAGGGTCACTCCCACTCCTGAGCACAGGCAGAGATGTGCCTCAGGTGTCCAATGCGGCTTTGCCCCCGATTGGAAGTAAGGTAAGTGCCTATCCACCGTAAAGTGCCTGAACATAGCAAACCCCAGGAGAGAAGAGAGACCGACAACAGGACCCTGTGGAAAGGGTGGCTCCGGGCCAGCCCCCCGGGCTCCAGTCACAGCCTGGCCACTTCCTAGCTGTGACGTCGGTGCTCACCTAGCCGGTCTGTGCCTCTGTGCCCATCTGTAGAAGGAGCTTCATGACAGCACACTCCTCTTGGGACCATTTTGAAGATTAAACAAGTTACTAAATATAAAGGCTCAGTCACGCCTGGCACATGGTCGGCCCTCAAAAACATTACCTATTCATTATTTAACTTTAGTTCTGGGATACATGCGCAGAACGTGCAGGTTTGTTACCTAGGTATACATGTGCCGTGGTGGTTTGCTGCACCCATCACCGCGTCATCTAGGTTTTAAGCCCCACACGCATTAGGTATTTGTTTAATGCATGCGAGTTTTTGTGATTCTCTCTCTCCCGTTGCCCCCCAACCCCCACAGGCCCCGGTGTGTGACATTCCCCTCCCTGTGTCCATGTGTTCTCATTGTTCAACTCCCACTTATGACTACCTATTAATTTGTTACTATGACTAGGACGCAGCTGGAAAGGAGAACTACATGTGCTAGCACAGAAAGAGCTCCAAGATGCCCTACTGGGTGAAAACTAAGTTGTAGAGCAATGTCAATCACGTAAAAACAAATAATCACATGTATTTATAACAATGATGTTTTCTTTGTAGTTGTTCCCCCCACAGAACTGTAGGGACACACTACTCAGAGCTTATTCAACAGCTCCACGAACTCACCAAGGACACGGTGTCCATGTATCCCCAGCTCTACTAAAGGGCTTCATGCCTATGATCACGACAAAGCTGCTACCCAACCAGCCATTGCCTCTGAGTTTCAGGAGAAACAAATTAAGGGAAAAATGTCTGTATTAGGTAAGTCTATTTACTTAACCTTTTTTTATTGGCCCAGGTAACTCTCTCAGTGAACATCAGTTTATATATTCTTGCCATCCTGGCTCCTAATTATACCACTACAAGGGGGTCTGGGAAGGGGATTACAGTTAGTCCCCACCTTAGGATACTGCAACATAGATCTTCCCACCTCATGATGGTGTGAAAGTGATACCCGTTCAATAGAAACTGTGCATTGAATACTCGGATGGTTTTTAAAAGCGGAGTTTCCCTGCACAAGCTTTCTTCTCTTGTCTGCTGCCATGTGAGACATGCCTTTCACCTTCCGTCATGATTGTGAGGCCTCCCCAGCCACGTGGCACCATGAGTGCATTAAACCTCTTTCTTTTGTAAATTGCCCAGTCTTGGGTATGCCTTTATCAGCAGTGTGAAAATGGACTAATACATCATTTTTAAAGAAGTGGGTATTTTAGCCTTGCATGCACTTAAAGATGGCTGTGTGCCAACAGCCAGGCCATGAGCTACAAGAAGTCATTGGGTGGGACTTCAAGGAAAGTGCCTTGAAAGGAGCACAGCTGAGCCATTATCAGGTAGCTCTGCTCATTTGCCCTTTTTTTTTTGGCCCAATGGCAATGCTGATCCGATGCTCGAGATGAAGCAGCCTTTTTGTGACCATGAGGCAGGGAGCCCATGCTGAGGATAACTGAGTGGAATAACAGCAGGCCTTGGGTCCCCCTTGGCATCTCAAAGCATCATGCAAGCCTGCACTGCCAAACACAAAACTCCTTTCCTTCTTCAGATCAGCATCTAGCGACGCCTTCCTGTCACAGAAGGAAGCTAAGAGATGTTGGATGCACGTAGATTTATGTTAATATATGTCAAACACTGAAATTAGAATATAAACTCCTCCCAAACACTGGACTATTAAAGACAAAATTGATTCTGCAGCAAAATAAGCAAGGGCTGTTAATTCATGAGCTTGTGGTGGTGAAGTCCATTGTCTGTCAGTTTCCTCTCAGCAGGGATGCCAGGGTTCTAGGAAGGAGAGTCCATTTTACAGAATAAAAGAGGAAATCCTGAGACAGTGTCTGATTGGCAAGCATCCTGTGAAAATGGGAATTCTGAAAGTGGGGAAAGACTCAGTCTTCATGTACACTTGATGGCCCTGGATTGGCTGGAAGTGAACAAGGTAAGAATTGGGGGATATTTCAAAAGAGGAAGATTGTTCAACGTTATAGGCTGACTGTGGACAGTCATTTCCTAGAACACATGGGGTCAATCAGGCACTATTTTAAAGGAAGGGTGCTTAGGACAAGTTGCACGCCACCGTAGGCATCTCTCAGGACTTCTTGAGAAGAACCTACCTCCTAAGGCTGGTTCGAGCATTAACTATATAAGATGATTAAAACAGAACCCCATATGCAGAAAGCATCCAATAAACGCTAACTAGGATGGTTCTCTCATTGCGTCCAGCACACAGACCAGGGCAACTTAATCTTTTGCTGGGCTCCGAGATCCTTGGGGAAAGTGGATGGATATTGAAGATCCTTTTTCTGAAGGGAATACATGTTCCCACTTAACATACATGTGCAGAGGAGGGAGTCAGGGTCTCCTTCTTCCACTCAGCACAGCGGGTCTCTCACATGAGGTCTGTCCTCAGCTCCCGTGAAGGATGCTGAGTAAACTCTTGGAAAAACGATGAGAAAGGGTCTCCTGACCTTCCCAAAGGCCACTCCTCCAAGGCCATCCTGCTGGCCGGCTGCCCGTGTGGAGTTAGGATCTAAGTGTTGGCACCAGCCCTGCTGCAGTGGCTCTCAGACTGTGGCATGCTGCGTGGGTACCACTTGGAGAATGTGCCACTGCAAGAGCCCCTCCATTAGAGTGGCTTGAGAATCTGCATTTCCAAAAAAGTTCTCAGGAGATGGTGACGCAGCTGGCCCAGGAGCCAACTTTGAGGTCCGAGTGCTAAGGCATCGGCCTCCGCTCGCTGGAAGCTGATATAATGCACAAACAGGACAGCACACAGCTCTTCACCGGACAGCTTCAACAGGAAAGCCTGGGAAGCTAGAAGACGATCTGATTCAAAAAGCAACCCTGTATCTGCCTGTATCAAAAAGCATCCCTGTGTCTTCCCTGCTTGGCCACCACTCGGCCCAGGCCGCCTGTGCAGATCACCTGGACGGCACCACAGCCTCTCCCTGGGATCCCAGCTTTGCTCTTTCGAGGCTGTTACCCATTTCCCCTTTCAGCACAGAGGGATCTTTACACACCAGAAATCAGACTCTGTCCCTGTCTGACCTAAAACCCTGTAGACAGAATAATGCCCCCTCTCCTAAAGACGGCCTCATCCTCATCCATGGAGTCTGTGCTATGTGAGGTTGCAGGGACAGGGAGGCAGAGGCGAAGCTGCAGGTGGCGGCTGGTGGCCAGTCAGTCGACAGTAAGACAGGAGGATTGTCCAGAGTGATGGGGGCTCCCCAGGTGACTTGAGGTTCTTAAGAGGGGAGGAGGGGCCTGGTGCAGTGGCTCACGCCTGTAATCCCAGCACTTTAGGAGGCCGTGGTGGGAGGATCATGAGGTCAAGAGACAGAGACCATTCTGGTCAACATGGTGAAACCCCGTCTCTACTAAAAATACAAAAATTAGCCAGGCGTGGTGGCACATGCCTGTAGTCCCAGCTACTTGGGAGGCTGAGGCAGGAGAATCGCTTGAACCCAGGAAACGGAGGTTGCAGTGAGTCAAGATCACACCACTGCACTCCAGGCTGGTGACAGAGTGAGACTCAGTCTCAAAAAAAAAAAAAAAGGACGGAGGAGGGAGGCAGCAGAAGAGGCCTGAGGGGATGTGATGTGAGCAGGACCCACCCACAGCTGCCAGCTCTGCAGATGCGGGAAGGGGCCAGGAGCCGAGGTACACGGGCACCTCTAGAAGCTGGCAAAAGCAGGGAAATGCATTCACCCCTGGAGCTGCGGGAGGAACGCCGCCCTGCCAGGACCTTGCTGTCCGCCCACTGAGGCCACTATGGGCTTCCGGCCTCCAGAACTCAAAGGTAATCAATTCGTGTTATTTTAAGCCAAGAAAGTTGTGGTGCTCCATCGCAGCAGCCCAGAAAACTAACAGTCTGCTGGGTGCAGTGGCTCACACCTGTCATCCCAGTGCTCTGGGAGGCTGGAGTGGGAGGATGACTTGAGCCCATGCATTCGAGATCAGTCTGGGCAAGACAGCAAGACCCCATCTCTATGAAAAAATTAGCTTGGCATGGTGGGGCATGCCAGTAGCCCAGATACTCAAGAGGCGGGGGTGGGAGGATTGCTTGAGCCCAGGAATTCAATGTTTCAGTGAGCTGTGATTGCACCACTGCACTTCAGCACGGGTGATAGAACAAGACCTTGCACTCCTAAAACAAAACGAAACAAAAACACAGAAAAGAAAACTCAGCAGCCCTTCGGCAGCTTCTCTTTGAATAAAATCTAAGCTTCTTAACAGGGCGAGGGCTAGGCCCTCACCAGCCTGTGTCCACCTGGATTCATCCAGTGCCTGACTCTGTGGGTACCCACCTCCGGCCACACAGACCAGCATGGCGTGTTTATGCCAGCTCAGAGGCACGGGGCTGGCCATAGCCTCTTCTTGGATGCTCTTCTCCAAATCCTCATGGGGCCTTTTCATGATGCAGGGGCTCCCTCCATGATGAACACACTGACTGACCACCTACTGTGTGCCAGGCCCTGTTCTGGGTGGCCGTGAACAAAACAGTGTCCCTGCAAGCATGATACCTTCATGCCAGTGGGAAAAGACAGAACGCAGACCTGCCGTGTTGGCTGGTGATGAGCACTCTGGAGAAAGACCACGTGCCCTGGCGGGAGCCCATGTCCTGACTTTCCCTGCAGAAGCAGCTGTCACCCCGTCCCTCTGCGCCCCATCTGTCCCCATCCCCCTCCACTGCACTGTCCTCACGGCTCTTCCTGCCAGCTCCGAAATGATCTTCGTATTTTGCTGTTTTCTTTTTTGCTCAGTGTCTCTCTTTTCCTACTACACTGGGCAACCCAGGAATGACAGACTTTATCTCCTTCGTCCCCAGGGCCCAGATCAGTAACTGGAACTTGAGTGTGCTTACTAAGTATGGAATGAATGAATGAATGAATGAATACTAACAAAGTACATGAGTGTGCACTCCACAGGGCTCCACTGCCACCACCTGGGTGCCCCGGGCTCACTTCCACATCCCGCCAGGGCTCTGGTATTCATCTCTCCCAGGGGCACTCCTGCAGGCTGTGAAGGGAGCCACAGAGTCAAAGCACACAAGCCGCCAGGGTCGGCTGCTGGCCGCAGGGCGGGACGTGGTTGGGAGCAGCCTCCTGTGAGTTCAGTATCCGGCGTGCATTTAGGCAGCCGCCACTGTTTTCCCCAAGCTACGTGTGAAGCCAACACCCTGTTAAGAAGTGGAAACAAGATCCTCCTCATTACTGCATCAAAACCAGGGCAACCAAAATAAACAACACAAAATCAGCACCGGGAAGAGGAGGGAAGCCAGCCAGCCAGCGTCAGCTGCGCAGAGCACTGGGCTCGAGCCTCCTTGGAGGGCGACTGCGCCTCTTTGGGGTGCCCCCACAGCAGGATGATGGCAAGGCCTTCTGGGCGTCCCCACCGTGCGCTCTCACCGCTGCACACACTCCCGGCCCAGTGCCGGCAGGGGCTGGTCAGGGGATGCGGAGCTCAGACTTAGGGGCACCCTCTCCAGGGAAGCGCTCTCACACTGTAGGCCCAGGGGCCTCACTGGCCCTCGGACAGTTTATTGCACATGCAGCAGTTAAAAGAATGAGGGAAGAGAGAAGAGAAAAGGGGAAGAAGGAAGGGAGAGAGGATGGGATGCCACTTCTTTAAAACGAGAGACTGCACAGAAAAACTTAGATTCTTAGTTTCTTTAGAAAAGTGAAGATGTGGGGCTGGGTGCAGCAGCTCACACCTGTAATCCCAGCATTTTGGGAGGCCGAGACAGGCAGATCATGAGGTCAGGAGTTCGAGACCAGCTTGGCCAATATGGTGAAGCCCCATCTCTACTAAAAATACAAAAATTAGCCAGGCGTGGTGGGGAGCACCTGTAGTCCCAGCTACTCAGGAGGCTGAGGCAGGAGAATTGATTGAATCCGAGAGGCAGAGGTTGCAGTGAGCCAAGATCGCGCCACTGCACTTCAGCCTGGGCAACAGAAGGGAGACTGTCCCCACCAAAAGAAAAGAAAGAAAAGAAAAGAAAAAAGGAAAAAAAAAGAGGTTAAGATCTGGGGCAAGAAGATGCTGGACTTGCTGCCTGGCAGCCATTGGCTGGAGTCAGAAAGGGGCCATCCCTCGGATATTCCGATCACCAAAGTCTCCACCTGGCTGCCCTGGCATTCCAGCCCTGCCTGGCCCTGTATTCTCTGGGTCGGCCCTCGCCATCCGGAGAGGAGCCGCTTCCTCTCTCCACACAGAGACCACGGATCCCAGAGGAGGAAGCTACTGGCCTGGACGCTTTTCCTGGGCTTGGGCTCCTGGAAGTGGAGGGAGCCTCCTGATGAACTAGAAACCCAAGCCTCTTGGGACTAAGAACCACTCAGGAACCTCCCGGCCAAGGAGCCGGGGGACATTTCTAAGCTCTGCCACCAGAGGGCGCGAAAGGGCACAGGTGAGGGCCAGGCACAGCCACCCAGGAGCAAGCCAAGTCTGGGGTACGGGAGCCAGGCAGGGTGACCCCACCTGCACAGGAAGCTGGCCTCCATGAACACCCGCGTCGTGGCACCATGCCAGGTGCCTCTGTGATTTTTTTTTTTTGAGATGGAGTCTTGCTCTGTCGCCCAGGCTGGAGTACAGTGGCGCGATCTCCACTCACTGCAACCTCCGACTCCCAGGTTCAAGCAATTCTCTGCCTCAGCCTCCCGAGTAGCTGGGATTACAGGTGCCTGCCACCACACCTGGCTAATTTTTGTATTTTTAGCAGAAATGGGGTTTCACCGTATTGGCCAGGCTGGTCTCGAACTCCTGACCTTGTGATCCACCCGCCTCTCAAAGTGCTGGGATGACAGGCGTGAGCCACTGCACCTGGCTGATTTTTGTTTTTAATTTGTAATGAATTGAGAAAAATTTGGTTCCTTAGAATTGCCGGAGGAGTCCACCACGATCTCAGTCACTCAAAGCCCTGAGGGCAAAGCGCTGGGTGTGCGGGTCCCTCCCAGGCACAGGTTTCCCAAGCCTGGTGCTCCAGGTGGTCGGCCGGCCAGAGGCATCCACACCTCCTGGTGCAGAAGCCCCAGGCCTAGAGTGACCTCCATGGAGGGGAAAAAGTAGGGAGTCTCCCCTGTGGTTCAAAGGCAAGTGTTGGCCCTTCCAGTCATCTAAGAAATCAAGGGTTAAATGCTGGTGAAGGGGAGAAACGGTACCACTTTCAGGGGCTCACCTCTCAGGTCTGCCTGATGGGTCATAAATGAACATTCTGGGAGGTGGACATGGGAAGGAGCAAATAAATAAAACGCCACCTCTGACGAAAGCACATCTGGCTGAGAAGTAGCCTTCCCAGTTCTCATACGATCGATTCTGAATAACACACAGCCCCCGTGTGTGTGTCTCCTGGGTCTAAGCATGAGGGGTCCTACCAGCAAACCCTTGGAGCCAGCCAGGCCCACGTACTTCCCGAGGGCCTGTTCCAGGGGCCACGGCCCAGTTCCGTGTGAAAGCAGTGTGGTGACAGGCAGCCTTTGCCCCAAGTTCAGAGTAGGCAGTGGCTGGAGACACAGCCTGATGTCCACAGCAACTCATGGGCAAAGAGCACCCGTCACCTGCATACAACTCTCACTTGCTGCTGCGGCAAATCAGAGCCGCGGATCAAACGTCCTTCCCTAGTTCTTTCTGATGTGCTGTGTTTTACGCAACAGAGGTTCAGTTAAGGACTTATGTCCAAACTGAACTTCTTGTGTTTCCTCTCTAACTTCGGCGATGTCTTCTCATTTCCTACCTCCTTGTTCTCCTCCAATGACTTAAAGGATGTTAAAATGCATCTGTAAACGTATCCTGCATAAAGCAGAGTCATGATTTTCTACAACTGCAGACAAAGCCCAGAGGCTGGGTTATCTTTTTTATTAAATTGTATTGTAGGTTCTGGGGTACACGTGCAGATCATGCAGCATTGTTGCATAGGTACATACATGGCAAGGTGGTTTGCTGCCTCCATCCCCCCATCACCTATATCTGGCATTTCTCTCCACGTTATCCCCACCCTCCCCACCGCCTGCTGTCCCTCCCCTTGCCCCCGCAACATACCCCAGTGTGTGATGCTCCCCTCCCTGTGTCCACACGTTCTCATTATTCGAAGAGGTTGAGTTATCTTATAGCAGGCCTCATGTCAATTGAAAACCGAACCATTTTAGGGGCAAAAAGAAACTGGATGACTAAAGTGGCGTGCATCAGGCTCTGTGCTAGGACTTGGCATTGATGTTTCTGATCTTTGTAATGAGCCTATGAAGCAGAGCTTGTTAGCTCCATTCCACAGATGGGAAGAGGGAGGCGGAGACCATAACCAGCTCTCCAGTCACACAGGATTTTAACACAGACGCATCTAAATTGCAAAGCCGAGCCCTACTCATCACATTTTCAGCATCTAAATCTGGAAAGGGGTATGACAGCCCATAAAAGTTCTTGAATATTTTGAGACAAAGTGACAAAAACCAAGACAGGATGCTGGACTTTGACAGACCTGAATGCGAACATCGCAGGTGGCCATGAAGGTTTTAGGGGCCGGGAGGGGACCCCATATCCTGCATGGCGGGGGCCTCTGCAGGGACGTGGCATTGAGCAGGAGGCGCCAACGTTGCGTGTGGGTCTTTGAAGGGAGGGTTGGTGGACATTACCTGGGCTCACCAAGCCAGCCTTTAGTGCCCCACTGTGGGAGGTGGATTTGAAGGGGACAGAATATTCACTTACTGCATGAGGCCTGATTAAGTGAATCCAAAAGTTTCCAGAAATACATGTAAAAATCAGAACCAAACAAGATTGATCCATAAGAAAAATGGACTTAAAAAACACCCTCTGACTTCCAGAAGCTTTAGTGGAGCCTAGAAATGAAGTCCCCAACACGGTGGCCTCACCAAAGGCCACAAAAGAGCCATCCAGCCCATGGTCACTGGCCTTGCTTTGCTTAGAATCCTGAAAACTTTGCTGTCTGATCTTGAAAATGAAAACAAAGATCCCTCCTCTAAATAGGGTTCATAAAAGCTTTCGACCCTGCTTCATTTGACAGAAGGCCACAGTACACTCCTGCCTGCCGCTGTCATCCAGACTGGGGGCCACAAGACTGCTGGAGGAGCCATCCCTCCAGAGCCCCTGCCTCAGTGGTAGCTCCGACGTCCCACGGTGTCTTTTGCAGGGAGGGCGCTCCCCAGATCTTTTCCCACCCCGTGATCCACGCGGCACCTCCCAAACCAGGGACTTACTGATTCGTTTACTCTCTAAATTGTCTCCTTTGTCTTTCAAGAAGGAGAAGGTCAGACTTCAGCTCCTCTAATAGTCGATGACAGGCTGCTCACCTGACTCCTCCCTTGTCCCCTTTTCTGGAACCTGACCACCTCTTTCTGTTTTGCAGGATTTTTTTTTTTTGGTGGGGGAAGTGGGTTTCTTTGGTGGTAGCGGAGTTATTTTTGTTTCGTTTTTAAACTGTCCTGCTTAGCTAAAACCCACCCTTTGGCATTAGCCATGGGGCCAAAGTAGGCCAGCTAAAAAAGATGCAGTTCTCTTAACAGTGTAAGAAGCATCACTGTGTAGATAATCCATAGATATCCTGACGTGGAAGCCCTGCTCAGTGAGAGAGCGGCGACACTACGAGGATTCCTGGAAGCAGAGCAGAGCTCTGCAAGCTGTTAAGAAAGCAAAATGGCTTGGCCTTTCCCTCCCTGGGCTTCTGATTCCTTCCCGCATTAATTGTGTCTTTATGGGAAAGTATTCGCCTGGAAAAACTCATTCAAGCAGGATCCAGAAACACCGATGGTCCCCTGCCCTGCTAAGACAAGGACCGGGGAAGGGGAGGAGAAATCCCCTGGGGGTGGAGAGAGAAATTCTGTTTGAACTTAGGAATGATAAGATGATTAGGGGAACAGGGGGGCTTTGTGTCATTAATCTGACCTGCTTTATCTGGCCCTGAATCCCGGGACACGCAGGGATTCCCAGGCAGATGCCAGAGCCTGAGCACCATGGGAACCGGCTGAAGCACCCATCCCCGGGGTCGGGCGGACTCGGCGTGGCTGGGAACTCCAGAGCGCCCGGAGAGTGTTTCCGCGTGAAGTTGATTTCACTGCTTGTGGAAGTGAACTGGCCAACGGGCAGCTGGCCATTGTGAAAGCTGAAAATGCACCCATCGCTTGCCTACTTCTGACTTCCTGCCCTAGAGGAATACACAGACCTGCATATATATATACACAGCACAAATACAGACACGTGTCCATGCTCAGATACACATGGGTGCTCACGCACATTCAGGCACACTCCTAAACAACTGCATGCACAGACATATGCATATGTACACACAGATACACATGGATCCGAGTGTATACACATACAGATGCCCAGATGCACATGAACACACACATACCTGCACCCCTACCACACACATACACAGACACATATAGGTATACACACAGATGCAGACATACACCATACACACATACATACACATACACAAATACACAGACATGAACACAGATACACACAGAGACATACGTATATATGCACACATACATACATCCATATACACAGATAAACAGACATGAACACACAGATATGCACACATACACAGATACACAGTACACACACAACACACACACCTGCACACATACACACACAGATACACAAACACAGACACATACCCTGCACACATACACACACACAGATACACAAACACAGACACATACCCTGCACACATACATACATACATACCCATATACACAAATACACAGATACACAGAGACATAACTATAGGTGCATACATACAAACACACATCCATATACACACACACACAGACATAAACACAGATATACACACATACACTGATACACAGTGTACACAACACAAACACACATGTACTCAGATACACATACATACTCAGATATACACACCACACACACTGAGAAACTTGTACCAAGAGGCTCACTCTTCTACATGTTTTAACAGAAAATTAGAAAAAAGTCTGATCTGTCCTTCTGTCAATAGGAGAAAGGTTAAAACATTATTTATGCAAAAGTATACTGCAGACAGTTAAAAGGAAGACTCTAGAACGAGACTGGTGACATTCTTAGGATGGAATCATTATTATTAAAGCTGGAGGAAGGGTGCATAGGAACATGATCCTCTTTTTTTGTAGATGTTTGAAATTTTCCCATCATAAAAAAAGAACAATAAAAAGAATGACCAGGAGCTGTGCTACCATCCAACACAGAGCCATCAGCCACATGTGGCTATTGATATTAAAATTAACTAAAATTAAAAATTCAGTTCTTTGGTCCCACTCGCCAGGATTCGCAGGCTCAGAGACATTCCCATTTTTGCCGAGGTTCTATCCGTCAGCACCGTCTGGATCTTTGATGTCTGAGATATTTAAAACATCATGTGCTTCTATCACAAGGGAAATGGTGTTCCTCCATGGCGGTCTGTGCAGTACAACAGCATGATAGCATTTATGTAACTTTGGACAACTCAGGGAAAACTGCATTCTTCTGTGAGCACGAGTCTGTACGCACACAATACGTGAAGGGTCTGGGAGCCCGTGCCAAGCCCAGAACAATGGCTTCTTTTGCCTAAGGAGAGGCTGAAATATTACGGAGCGGTGGAGGGTGGCTGAGCCACGGGGAATCAGCTTGACCATCCAAGTATGATTGCATTTTGTATGTACCTAAGGAAAAAATAAAAGTGAATAAAGAAAACAAAACTGGACAGCTCTGGGGGAGGAGTGTCGCGAAGGGTCTTCCATGGGACAAAGGGGAGGAGGTGAGAGCAGAGTGTACCCGAGATGGCTTCCCCTTGGCGGGAATGTCTTCCTCTTAAAAGCAAACCCCCTTTCCTCTTAAGAGCTTGCTAGACTGCCCACCGCTTTTCACTGCCGACAAAAAGCAAGGAAAGCTTCCGAGAAGTGCTTCTCTTTGAGCCGCTGAAGTTAGTGTCTTGCCACTGGCACTCTTTCAAGCCGCCAGATGCCGTCGGCCTCAAAGCTGCTCTTTGTGGAGGGTATTAAACCCCGGCCAGCCTCCCAGCTGGGCCAGCTCCCTTCTACTCAGCCCCCGCCCAGTGACTGCGCCTTCAGATGGTGTCTTCAGGGAAGCGAATCCCACAGGAGACCCTAGGAGCCACTTCCAAGGAAAAACAGGATGCGCAGCCTTCCTCTCTCACACCCATAGGTTTGCTGGTTGGTTACCTTATTACTCAGCCCTTTCAGAAGAGCAGACACAGCTAGCTCAACTGAGTCCTCTGTAAACCCTCCGATTTGCTGCTAGAAAGCTGCTTCTCCAGAAGGTTGGCTCCCCGGCTTGCCACGTGTGTTCAGCATGGACAACCTGAGTTTCCCCAGAGAGGCTGTCGGAAATGAACGGGATAAGCTTAACTCTCCGACTCGGCTGTACCAGTTGGATTCGAAGTCAAGCTCCATCACGTGTGGATTCTGTATCTGCAAATCCACCTACTCCGTAAAGTCCATCCGTGCCCCTGGTACTTTCACGGGCATTCCCCGATAAGGCAGTGCAGGGACAATGCTGAGTGGCTCAAAGCATGCTCCTAGCTGAGGTCCAATGTGGCCATGTTGTGCGGCCCTGCTTCAGCCACGATACCGTATATAAGCAAGTGGCCTTTCTGCGGTCCATGTAATTTCATGTTTTTGGTCTTTTTGTGCTTTCTTTTGGTGATTTTGCTGTTTTAACTCCCCCAAGCACGGGAATCAAGCATTGTCTGGTGTTCCTAAGTGCAAGAAGGCTGCACTGTGCTTCACAGAGACACCTGCATTCCATCAGCTTCCTTCAGGTGTGGGTTATGGTGCAGCTGGCCATGAGTTCAATGTGAAAAAATCAACAAGATGTATCTAATCAGGCTTTAGACAGAAAAATGCATATAACCAGGCTATGCATTAACCCATTGATGACTATGTTATGACAAAAGGCTTGTAGGGACCTAACTCTGCATTTCTCTTAAAAAAAACAAAACAAAACTATACTTTAGAGATGGGGGTCTTGCCATGTTGTCCAGGCGAATTTGGAAGTCCTGAGCTCAAAGCCATCCTCCAGCTTCAGCCTCCCAAAATACCAAGATTACAGGCATAAGCCACCACACCCGGCTTACATTTCTTTTAGAGCAGTGATTCAGTATTTGCTAATTCAATGTTTATGAAGACTTTATAGAAGATATCTGCTGTGAATGATGAAAACTGATCGTACTTCCCTCCAATATCTCTGCCTTAGAAAAGATGGGATGCTCAAATAATACATCTTGCCACATTATTATTTGACATCCTGTTGCGTATTTCTTGCTGTGAATGAGTGACATCCAAGGCATTACAGGTCTGGTATAGAAGTCATTCGGGAAATGGAAGGGGATAGGGCAGGAGCTGGCATTCATGCTGTAAGGCCGGTTGCCTTGCTGGGAGCTCGGACGCACCCCCCCTCCCCCTTTTTTCCTTTTACAAGCCCGGAGCAAGCTCAGACATGCCCCGAGCAAGCTCAGACATGCTCGGGCATGTTCCCTTCTCCCTTGCTCACACAGCCTGGTCTTCTCTTAAAGAGCCCAGTATGCAAACAAGGTACTGCAACCACAGCTTCCTAACAACCAATAGCAGCTAAACCTTAATAATCAATAGCAGCCGAGTTTTAACAACCAATAGCAGTCGAGCTTTAACAACCAATAGCAGGCAAGTAATTCCAACCAATAACAAGCCAAGTCCTAGGTCAAGGCTTGTAACTCACTCAATAGCAGTCTTGCTCTCCCACAACCAATCGAGCTGTTTCACGCCCTATAAAACCCCCTGTCTGAGAGAAGTCTGTGCGACTTCTCTGGCCCCTCCTGTCTGGACCGTAGAACCTCACCCGGGAGCCTGAATAAATTCCCTTGCATTGGATTATTTTGGTGCTGGCCTCAGTTTCTTCGTTTTATCCTCGGAAACAAACCTTACACATGCGAGATGTCCTATCACATGGATCTCTGATTTATTTCTCATAAAACATCTGGCAACATGCGCTAGGCCATCTCCAACACTATGCATTGCTTCAGTGTGCAGTTCTCGCCCACCTCCCATGAGCCTGAGCCAGAACAGTAGACAGAACAAACCGTCTTTCTGAATCTTCCTTTCTGTGTAGTAAAATAAGGACTATCAGAGGATTAGGAGTAAGTGTTATTTGAATATACTGATCACAGGAGATTTTACCGAGAAGACGACTTTTGAGCAGAAGCTTTGAGGAAAGGAGATTTTACAGAGAAGGAAACTGAGGCATGCAGAGATTAAGCTCTTGCTGAAAGTTTTTTTGGCTCTTCAACAGCAGAACTGTGACCAGTGCTTGATTGGCTGGTGCCTGTATCCCCATCCACACTCAGCCCCAGCTCACAGCACAGGGTGAGGTGTTGGCCAAGTGTTACTGAACAGAACTCTGAACTCTGACCCCATAAGAGTATGTTTCTTCTCTTGGGTTTAAAGTGGATTGAATACTGGCCCCTAAAAGCAAATGTCCATCCCCAAGCCCCAGAACATGCAAATGTGACCTTACTTCCTTGGGAAAGGGGTCTCTAACAGATGAAGTTAAGTAAGAGATCTGGAGATGAGAGCGTTCTGGATTTGGAATGGACTCAATCCAGTGACAGGTGTCCTTTTAAGAACTAGAGGAAGAAAAGATGCAGGAAGAGGAGGAGGTCACGTGAAGATGGAGGCAGACACTGGAGCGATGCTACAGCTAGCCAAGAATACCTGCAGCCACTGCAGATGGGAGCAACAAGGAAGGGTCCTCCCTTAGTGCCTCTGGAGCAGGTGTAACTTAGACTTGCTGCCTCTAGAACCGACAGGAATTAATTTTATGTTGTCTTAGGTCATGCAGTTTGTTGCCATTTGTTATAGCAGTCCCAGGAAACTGGCATAGGTTGTAAAAAGCTAACTGAGACAAACCAGGCAGAACCCTCCAAGCTATGTGGGCTGATTGACCTGAACAACATGGGGAGGCAGAGGAGGCAGCTGCTCAGCTAATGTGCACCAGCATTACCAGGAAACTATTCTCTCTTTCTCACCCACAACCTACTGTGTGGCCCCCATCTTTCCTTTCCCTGACTAATCACAACCCAACCCCATCGGATGGCATGGTCCACAAACAGTGGGGATGCACGGCTGAGGTGAACAACCAATCCATCATGGCATCCTCATGGAATAGTCTGTTTTCATGCTGCTAATAAAGACACACCTGAGACTGGGCCCTTTATAAAGAAAAGAGGCTTAATGGACTCACAGTTCCATATGGCTAGGGAAGCCTCACAATCATGGTGGAAGGTGGAGGAGGAGCAAAGGCATGTCTTACATGGCGGCAGGCATGACAAGTCCCAAGCAAAAGGGGGAAAAGCCCCTTATAAAATCATCAGACCTCGTGAGAATTCACTATCACGAGAACAGCAGCCTGGGGTAGCCACCCCCAGGATTCAATTACCTCTGACCAGGTCCCTCTCATGATACGTGGGGATTATGAGAACTACAATTCAAGATGAGATTTGGGTGGGGACACAGACAAACCGTATCACCTCAACGTTCTTGCAGTCCTGAGCAGAGGGAAGTCCAGTCATCTTTTCTGCCTGGGGAACTGTGAATTGATCATCATCCCACTCACTGGCCTGGAGGAATACACATTACTATGACAGCTCCTTCTGCCAGCAAGGTGTGCTTGGGGAGAAAGACACTGGAATGGTGCCAATGAGGGCTCTGATGCACGTGTTCCTGAAACTGTGCTCTCCTGTCAAAATCTGTGAGTGACACTGAGCGCATCTGCTCTAGGAAATGATGTTCTCCTTGCTGGGTAGTGAAGGTGTAAATGAATAAAGGTACTTAATTTAAAAAAAAAACCTGTTCTCTTTTTGCACCTCCAAGTGATCTTCTAAAATGGGCACAGTAACAATCCTAACACACTGGGAGGACGCCTCTGGTTCCTGGCTCCGTGTATCAGGCATCCTCACATATCAGACCCGATTCTGGATCTCACACTGGCCCAAATAATTTGTCCATGGAAATGAGTAGGGCAGAAATATAGGGTTGGAAACATGGGAACCAAGAGCTCCCCTCATAACTCAGCCCTGGGGAAGGCGCCCACACGGTTCTTCAGAAAATCTGATGCCAGAGCAATGTTGGTTAGTTCACAAATCTACAAGCCGACTATTCGCCAACCCAGAGCACACAATGTAAGTATTTTTCCTACTTTAAGACTTAACAATGAGGAGCTGGGCAGTGGAGTGCATGGGGGTGGTTTACAAACGTGTCGGGGTGTGTCCCACAGTCTATTTTCATCACGATTAGGACACACGCATATATACACATATATGAATGCATCTCACTAAAATGAAAGTCTCATTACACAGTACTGTTTTCTCTACTCTGTTACGTTCTGTTCTATTCACTTCCATTTCGTTCCATGCTAGTCTGACTCTTAAATACCTGCTGAATGTATCTTGTCTCCTTCTAACGGGTCATTACCCACAATGGGAAAGACACCAGCTGACGATGGTGCCATGGAGTCCCCACCTGTGTGGTAGGCAGGTTCTGAAGTGAGCCTGTTGAGGCAAAAATACAGACTCAAAAGTATCTACAGAAAAAGATTCTCGAGAAAGCAAATGGTAAAGGATGACGTAAAAATCTCTTAGTTCAGAGAGTCCGGCATCTCCCTGAAGGGGAGTCCAGTCTCTCCCTCCAGCATCAGGGAGATGGACATTTACAGAGTTGGATGTCAGTAGTCACTGGCTTGCTTTGGTGATCCACGCCATAGCAGCAATGCTTATCTTTCCACGGTAAACTCACTCTATGACAAGCACAGGAGAACGGACACCTGCGAGGAAAATCAGGTTAACATCCCATGTCCACTTCAGGGCATGCGTCCATGAGTGAAATGGCAAGGAGGCTGCTGCTTTTTTTAAGTTTTCTGTTCCCAAAGTGAGATGCATACCCTTTACTAGACCTGTTCATCTGGAAAGTACCATTCATTTAACAAAACTTATTTTGAGCGCCTGCCCTGTTGAAGGCACTGTTCTAGCTTTCAAAATTCCAAGAGGCTCTAAATAATCTGACATTTGGATCCATCTTTTAAAAGTAGAGTCACATGTTGGCATCCACATCTTGAAACCCCTGGACCCTGAGGGGTTTGCTTAATACTTCAAGTTCATGGGTTTTTTGGTTGCTTATTTTCTCTTACAGTAATATATCATAATTTTCTTGATATCCAAAGTTGACACTTTACAACAAGAGATGCTGTTTTTTAAACCTATCAAACCCTTGAGTGAATAATCAAAGAAATTTCACTCTGAGACAAGCAGAACAGTTCCAGATTTCTATGACAACATCCGAGAACAAATTTGATCAGCAGTTCCAAACTCTGGACCCTGAGACCTTCATAAATCAGAAGAAGAAAAATAATCTCTCCAAGGCACCTGGTTACTTTAAGCCCAGGAAATAATTAGGGCAGGCGACTGCAGTATTTCTTTGGTTTACTTCCTTCTAAAAATCCTTAACTGATGATTTCAAACATTCTCTTAGTGATTACAGCTTCCTGATGATTAACAGCTGCAAAGTCATCACTATCTCCGTAAGCCTCCTCCACAGGGGAAACGCAAAGCAGAACAGACCCACAGCAAACTCTGCTTGAAACTCTGAAGCTTCCCACCGCAGGCAGCATCAAACGCAAGGTGATTCTCACGAGCTCCGAGATCCCACATGAGCTGGCCTCGCCTAGGTGTGCAAAGCCACCTTCTAAATCTGCCTTGCTACCGACACTCCAGACCCAGCGGTCACCTTGGATATGCCACCCTCACTCATGCCTCAAATCCATCACCTTTGCATCCATCTCTTTTCCTGGAACACACCATGCCTGACTCCCAACACACACACTTCTTTAAGTGTCTCATTCCCACCCTTCCCTTGGGTTTCATGCCTGAAGGAGTATAGTGCTGAACTATTTCTCTCAAAGAGCTGTGTCCAGGTCCTAACTCCTGGCACTTACGAATTGATCTTATTTAGAAACAAGGTTTTTGCAGATGTCATTAGTTCAGGAACACAAGATAAAATCATCTTGGATTTAGGGTGGACCCTAAATCTAATGGCTGGTTTCTAGATAAGAGAAATGAGTGGGACAGTTGAGACGCAGGGACACAGGGGAGAGACCCGGCGGGAAAGTTCACCTGAAGGAGGCGACAGAGAAGGAAGATATGCAGCCCCAAGCTAAGAAACAGCAGGCGCTGCCCGGAGCCGCCAGCAGCCGGGAGAGGCTGGAACAGATTCCCCCACGGCTTCTAGGCAGAAGCCACCCTGCCGGCACCTGGATTTCAGGTTTCTGGCCTCCAGAAATGTCTTTTGTTTCATGCCGCCCACTGCGGGGTCATTGTCACAGAAGCCCTAGAAACGGACATAGGACCCCTCCCGTGACCTTCCTTTGACAACAGCTTCCACCCCCTCTGGTCACACTGTCCCCAGTGCTTTTCAACTAGGGCAGTGCTGTCCTGCAGGGGACATCTGGTAAGATCTAAGGACATCTTTGGTGGCAACTCTGGGGAGATGCTACTGGCATAGGTGGTAGGGGCCAGGGAAACTGCTGAACCCCGCACAGTACACAGGATGCCCCCCGCCAGAAAGAAGAATCTGGCCAAGAGCAGAAGGTGCTGACGCTATGGAATGGTTCTCGTCCCCTGCTTTCCTTTATTTCTGTCTTTATCTTGCAGCCTTATCTCCGTACCGTGGGTGCTGTGTGGTCATCTGTCTTGGGCTGTCTTACCCTCCTGCCCAGGAGAACAGTGACTGTGTCTTACTCCGCACGGTGCCCGGAGCCTAACACAGGACTTGGCATAAAGGTGCAAAAGATGCCAGGTGGAAAAGCCAGCAGCTCCCAGGTGCCAAACAGCCAAACCCACACACTGCCTGGCACACGTCTGCAAATGGCAGGTGCTGGCTGTCCTTCCCACACCCGCCTGCGGGGCGCTCACTGTGCCCAAGAACTGCATTCACTTTGAGTCACTCCAGGGACCCTGGAGAGCCTGAGTCTGGGGGGTGCCAGCAGCCATGCCTCTGCCCAGACCACAAAGCCCAAAACTCAACAGCTCACCTTGACACGTCTTCTTTCCTCACCCTAGTCATCAGCCAGTTCTGAAACTTGACTTCTTCCTTATACAGCACACACGCTCCACCCGGGAGAGTCCTGGTTTCATTCCTGTTGTGTTTTGCATAAACTATGCCATAGTCTCCCCTAGTGTGTCACCATCATCATCCTCACCTGCTGAGGGCGCCCCCACCCACTGCCAGGACCGGTCATCATCCTCAGCACCCCACCTGCATTTCCTCATCGTGTCTCACACAGCCTTGAGCAGGGACTCTTATTATCCCCATTCGACAGAGGAGAAAGTTAAAGCAGGGAGGTGACGTGAGAGACACAGGATTTCAACACGGGGCCCAGACTGCGTGGCCCGTGTTTTCAATCCCACCCCTTGCCTGACTGATGCCATGGGATGGATGCAGGCTGCTGCTGCGGGAATGGAACCAAGGCTGAAGTGTCGCATGCAAGCCCATCCCAGGCCTCGCCTCCTGCGTCTCCCTGATGCTCATGTTAGGAGTTTCAACAGCGAACTGCCTGAGCTTCCTCCAAAACCCAGAACAGATCCAGACCTTCCAGTGTTCTCTCAGGCCTCTATCTGCTGAGCACCTCCGGCCTCCTCCCCATTCCCCCAAAGGAATCTTTTCTTATCCTCTAAGATCGGGCTCGGCAGTCAACAACATGAGATCTTCCTGGGTAACCCTGCGAGGCCTGGTGCTGACCTTCTCCGTCCCATGGGCCGCTGCACACCCCACTGTGCTACGTACAGAGAGGTGAGCCATGCACCCGGGAGCTGCTCCCAGGCACCACTTTCTCAGTCTGCCTTGAAGGTAGAGGCAATCCAATTCTGGCCAATCACAATTAGGGGGTATCTGCTTTGGTGGAAAGCTTTTCCTTCCTTGACAAGGAAGGACAGAGAGGACCGGCCCCACTCCTTCCTTTCTTGACCAACAGTATGATGCCTGAAGATGTAGAAATGATTTTTTGATTCTTTGGGAAGAGGACAAAACAGCTGAGTTAAACCAAGCAGAGAGACAGAAAGAACGTGGGTTCTGGCTGGGCACAGTGCTCACGCCTGTAATCCCAGCACCATGGGAGGCCAAGGCAGGCGGATTACCTGAGGTCAGGAGCTCAAGACCAGCCTGGCCAACATGGTGAAACCCTGTCTCTACTAAAACTACAAAAAAATGAGCTGGGCTTGGTGGTGCACGCCTACAGTCCCAGCTACTCAGGAGGCTGGGGCAGGAGAATCGCTTGAACCCGGGAGGCAGAGGTTGCAGTGAGCTGAGATCACGCCATTGCACTCCAGCCTGGGTGAAAAGAGCAAAACTCTGTCTCAAAAAAAAAAAAAAAGAAAGAAAGAAAGAAAGAAAGAAAGAATGTGGGTTTCTGAGGACATTGTTGAGCCCTGCACCAAGCCTGAGTTCCTCCCTCGAGAGCTCATGCTGTTAAAGGCAATTATATACGTTTATTACTTGTCTCCAAAAGCAATCCTGACTGGTCTAATAACCCTTTGTAATGGGCAAAAAAGCACATCCTCTTTGAACTGAATCCAACACTGGATGCTTCTGAATGGCGTCATATTGGCCCCTATAAAACTGCTGTTAATGAATTGCACAGCGGAGTGGCTCAACAGAGAAATTCAGTGCCTACTTGGTTTAAAACATACAAACTCCAGGATTCTAGAATGTAAGCATGTTTCCCTCTCACCATGGTTATGATGAAGCCCAGAATTCGGCTGTCATCAGTCTTGGTCGTGCACAGGTCCTCACGTTCGGTTTTCTGTTTACGAAGCTTTCTTTCATTTCCAGCTTCTCTCTCAGCCCACATTTCCTCTTTGCCTCATTTTTCTTGTGTTGACTTACTTAATCTAGGAATATATCTTGTCAGCATCTTGGTAAGTCTTCTTTTTGGAACTAGACAGGATATGAGAAATTAATAAGTAGGCATTGAGATGCTTATTGTGCAAAGTAGTGGTGAAGACATCCCCAATTTAGCTAAGAAGGACGACTTCCATACAGTATATCCAGCTTTGTCACTGGCAAACCTAGCCTTTGTTCTATCTCACGTTTATTTCATCTTGTGCTTTCTGTCACTCTGTTTCTGTCTTTCTCTGTCCATCTCATGCTGGGACAGGATTCATAATTTGGAGACGTAAGTCAGAATACTTCCAGTTACATGAAGCAGAAAAGCTCACTGAAACTAACTCACAGAGGCACACACACACACACACACAGACACACACACCTAATTTTAAAAGGATCTTACAGTAGCTCCTGCAGAAAGTTAAGATTCAGCAGTGGGTAACTCCACGGACTCAAATAACATTGCAGAATTGGTTTCTCTCCATCTCTCAGCCTGACTTCCTCCAGCCTCAGGCAGGACCTCCCTTCATGGGGCCAAGATGGCAGCCAGCTCAATGGAGAGAAACAAAGTATATTAGTAGTTGCCTGGACCGAGGATGGCACTGAAGATTAACTCTAAAGGGGCATGAGAGATCTTATTGGGGTGATGGAAATCTTAAGACTAGAGTCATGGTGATGATTGCGCAACTTTGTAAAGTGACTAAAAATCACTGAATTGTACACTAAGTGGGTGAATTTTACAGAACATAAATTATACTTGAATAAAGTTGTTTACAAGACAAAAAGAGGCTGCATGCAGTGGCTCACGCCTGTAATCCTGGTGCTTTGGGAGGCTGAAAAGTGAGGATCAGCTGAGGCCAAGAATTTCAGACCAACCTGGGCAACACAGCAAGACCTGTCTCTAGAAAAAATTAAAAATATATATATTAGCACAGCAGGGTGGCACGTGCCTTTAGTCCAGCTACTAGGAGGCCGAGACAAGAAGGCTGCCTGAGCCCAGGAGCTTGAGTCTGCAGTGAGCTGTGATTGTGCCACTGCACCCCAGTCCAGGCGGCAGTGAGACCTAGTCTCAAAAATACATACATACATACACATAGACGTACATAAACAACAAACAGATGACTTCAAGTAGTTGGAAGCCTCAACGTTCCCCACAGAAAGAGTCTGCTTCTCCCTCCACAGAGCCAGCAGAAGCCCCAGGATGAGTCGTGTTGGCTCTGATTGGTCTGATTTATGTTTCATGCCCATCTCAGAACCAATCACTTTGGGGAGGAAGACGGATGCCTTGATTGGACAAGCGTGGGCCGTATGCCTTCCTGGAGGCAAGATGGAAGTCAGGTGCACTTGAGTTACAACGACAGAGAATTAAAAAGAAATAATTCCCTAAGAAAAATCCAAGTGCTGTTATGAGAAAAAGGGAAAATAGATTTTAAGTAGGCCAGGCAACACTATCCGCCCACCAACACACCTTCTGTCCACATGAGAAGAACACAATCCTTGGCCCCCAGAAATCTCTTCCCTTTAAATCACACCCTATTATGTTAGGATGTTAGACGAGGCTCCTGCGCATGCTGGTTAGACCTGCGATTATTCTAGAGCCCAGGCACCTGGATGGAAAGCCCTGCTTGGCACAAGGGCAATAAGAAGACTTATCTCAAAGAGTGGTTCTGAGAATTAAATGAGTTAGGACATGAGTCCTTAGGATAACGTCTGGGGCATAGTAAGCTCCTCAGGGGTAGCTGCTATTATTCTGGTGGTGTGCAGGATAGGTTGAATTCTATGAACAAATGAGAAACTGTTTGCCAGTTTTAGGAGCTGTGCTGGAAATTCTTCCTTGAGCCTCCCCACTCCACCTCGATCCACTCTGCCTTTCTCTGAGCCTTGGGGAGCTGACTCTCACAGATGCGCCATCTGCACTCCTTCTCACACTGGCTTGGAGTCAGCTAGGAGATCAGAGTTTGGGGGAGAGGAGTCAGGGTGCCTTCCCCAGGTCCCCCTTTTCTCGGGGCTGTTCCTCAGGTGGTGGTCACTTCCGTCTGCATCTCTACCTCCCTCCTGCTTGACCCCTTTCCTGAGGCCCCACTCTCACTGGGCTCTAGAAACACTATCCCCCGCTTCTTCAACTTCACTCTGCTGTTGGTCCTTGGGTACCCTGAAATATCTTGTTTGTTCCTTTAACCCTGCCCATGACTCAGTCAGTAGTCCCTTCATTTGACTACCCTGGGTAAATGTTGTTTCTGGCTAGGATGTTGTCCCATACGGGAACGTTTTCTGGTTGTGCTTATGCTACATTAACACAACTTTAGGTCACCTGAAATAGTCCAATGTACTTATGACTGTTGCTCAGAGGAACCTAGGCAGCCCTGGGTATGTGTCAGATTATGACTGCAGGCAGGTATGGCTCTCCCTGCACACCTGAGCCCCAGGACTGGCAAGGGGCTTGCTGGCCAGGGCATCTGCCTGTCTAAGCTCAGGCCCCCCAGGATGTCAATGGTGGATTTGTTCCATGAAATGGGGTAAGATAAGCAGCCACAGAGGACTCTGGTAGATACGGAAAGACAGGAACATTTAGTGCAAAAAGAAAAGCCTTTCAAGAAATGCAAAAGATCCATCAGCAATAAAGAAGGGCCTAGAGCCCAACTCTTGTTTTTAAACCCATACTAATATTCGGGATGGATTTCTAGCCAGGGGAACCCTGGAACTATGTGACAGAAATATCATGATTCATATACTAACTTAGGCTCATATATGAGGGTCTCCAAAATAGGGACAAGCGAGGACCCAAAATGTGCGCACAGCAGGACTGACGCGTCCCTGGCAGGACACCCCCATGAAGCGAATCATGGCTTCAAGGCACCGTCCACGGCAGCCTGAGGTTTTGGGTGAGAACCACCGCGGAACAGGACACATGTCCATCCCAAGCCCAAAGCCTGAGAACAACAACCATGACCCAGGCAATCATTTCGAGTGATAACCGTGGAGCCTTTAATTCAAATGAAATGGAAGTAATGATGGGTTACACGCCTGGGTGTTTACTCCCTGCCAAATGCCTGTGTTACCTCCTGCTCTACCCAAATAGCCCTGGTTAAGCATGAAAGCTGAAGCATGAACCATCTGCATCATCAAAGAAAGATATGCAACCTGTGAAGCCTCAGTTTTCTCAGCTGTAAAAAGGGAATGATCAGAGAACTTCCTCTGATTTGGCATGAATGTTTTCATAGTAAACACTGTATCGATGTTTAATAAAATGAGTTTTTAAAAACATTGCATTGACTTTAATGCTTAGTCCAACAGTACTAAACTCATCATTTTAAGTATCAATGAGATAATCTGTGTAAAGTGCTTAAAACAGTGTCTGGAATTTAAGAAGGCTTAGTAAACAAGAATTACCATCAAATTCATGATCCTCATCCTCATCTCAAGATCATCTTTGTTACCATCATAAAAAGTAAATGTCTTACTAGACTTATCAGTATTCCAATAAGTAAAATTTGCAAATCACCACCATCCACTCACACCTTCTCAGGACACTGAAATGTCTCCATAGAACCTGGAGGGAATAGGAGTTTGCAAAACACTCCCTTGAATATTTTTTCTAAGTCATCCCTAGTGGATACAGGGAGTCCTCTAGAGTCTCGGGGGTGAGTTCAGCTCCCCAGAGCCTCTCTTCATGCCTTTGGTGGACATCCCTCTAAGCTGCTGCACCAACTTTGAGAAAAAGCTCCTTGATTCTCAGTGTCCTCCTCTGTGGAATGAGTTCCCAATGCCTGTCTTAGATGTGAGATAAAAAACAAAGTTACCTAAAAACAATGAGCAGAAAACGTGCTCTGTATTTCCTAGGACCAACTTGTGGGGAGATGAGATGCTTCCCAACCAATGGATAGGGGTTCCTCCAAGGCCACAAGTGACATTTCTCCTTCAAGGGCATCTGGGCATCCCTTACACCTTCATGCCCACCCTCCTTTGCTAAATCAAGGAGGTCATCATTCTAATAATAGCAAACACACCCAGAGTGATGACTATGTGTCAGAACTGGAGAGATTAATGAATCCTTTCACCAAGCCCAGGAGGACCTTATTATCATCACTGCTACTTTAGAAATAGAGAAACAAAGACTCAGAAAGTTTAAGTAGGTAACCTGCCCAAGATTGACTGTCCGGACCATTTCAGAGCTAGACCGGATTCAATCGTTGGATGGTCCCAGAAATGGCAGTCATAACCACTATGCGACCTTGCTTCAAATATGGCTCCCTGGCACTCAAACCAAACAGACATTGGTTCCGGCTGTATGGCAGAGCAGAGGGGACAAATTAGTCCTGAGCTGCTATGTGCTGCTATGCAGACTGGGCCTTCGCAAAAGCTCTCAGCCAGCGGGGATGAACTATGCCCCGTGTCCATTTGCTAAGTGGCGCACCCTGGGGTCTTCCTGGAAGATGACGTATTTTCTCCTTCTTGGTCTGCACAGAAGCAGCAGCAATTTCTAATTCACACAAAGTTGCCACGTACAATGCCAGAACTCTCATAATGTCATATATTATATGACTCTTTCATCTCCAAAGTCTGGGGAACAGCAGTTAGCATGGTCTAGACCAGCTGCCACTGTCTAATAGAAATAGAATCCAAGACTCAAATATGGGCTAAATATAATACTATACTTCCTAGTAACCACATTAAAAAAGTAAAACAGATGAAACTGATTTTAATAATATTTTATTAAATCCAATACAACAAAAATACTATCCTTCGAACATGTAATCACTATGTAAATTATTCATGTGATTTTTTTTTTTACTTTTTTTCCTACTATGCTTTCAAAATCTGGTATTTCATACTTACAGCTCATCTCAATTTGGACAAGCCTCATTTCAAGGGTTCACAAGTACACTTGACTACTGCAGTGGACAGATCAGGTCTAGAATCACTGGGAAATGGCCACTCAGGTGGACTCCTGGACTCTGTGAGTTGCTAGGGGCAGTCACAGAACCCTCGGACTATGCCAGGGAATAACTAGCCCAACTTGGAGCCCATCAGATGGGACTGTTGGATATGGACACCTCACTATTGTTTTCCAACCCGTCTGGGTGGAGAGTAGCATTGTCACCTAGATTAAGCTGCCAAAAGTAGCTGACCAGAAAAGGTACTTTTCTCTCCCAAAGGTGACTATTTTGTGTGATGAGCATAGAACACAGAGCTCAAGTTTTTAGCACTGGAGGAAATGCTACTTCAGGACTGTGTTCAAGAACAGACATCTCTGGATGTGTTCTGGAAACTGATCAACCGCTTATCAAAACCCTCCATGACTCAGACCTGGCCTTCCCCTCCAAGCTCCTGTCTTGAACCACCTCCTTTCCTTCCCTAAGCCCCAGTCACCATGGCTGCCTTTCCTTCCGGTCCCAGGCTGCCTTTTCTCCTACCTCAGGGCCTTTGCATGTCCTGGTTTCACATTCTAGAATGTTCTTCCGATGGCTGGCTCCATCTTGTCAGTCTGGCCCCAGCACAGTCATCGCCTCTACAGAAAGCCCTTCAAGAACATCAAACCCAAGCTGCTCCCCCAGGTCCTCACCACCATGCCACCCACGTGACTTAATTCTGCTGTGCACGTCTCTAAATTCACCTGGATTGCTGAAGCAGTTGCTTATATTCGGCACTGTCCATAGGAATGTCACGTAGGACCCTGCCTTTCCTACTCAGGTTCTTTTTCCCTAGTATGTAACTCGGCACGCAGCACATCAGAGGTGCTTAATACGTGCATGTTAACTAAATAAAGCCAAAAGGGGTCCCACAACACTTCTAGTGCCATCTCCAAATTTCATAGATGAGGCTTCTGAAACTCAGAAGGAGGAACTGGCTTGACACTCCCACTGTCTTCCCTGTGGCCTGTGTGAGGCCGGGGCAGTTTCCATCTCATCAGCCTCAAATTTACTGAACAGGGAGGGAGACAAGGGCAATTTTCATGCCATTCCCTGAGAGGTCAAACGGCCACCAGAGATCCAGAGAACCATCAGAGAGCTCTGTGATCAGGGGCTGTAAGAAGCCCTGTCCCGCTGAGGAGCCGGAATGTCATTAAGGGTGGCTGCATGCTCCAGTGACGCACATTTTTTAAACCCCATCCTGCAGGAGCAGCTAAGGGAAGTCAGGAATTTCGCACTGTGCAGTTGTCCAGGCTGAGGGAAATGGTGTCAGCAGTCTCCATCAAACAGCCTGAACAGTTCCCTCAAAGGCTGGAAAATCGGGCGGCAGCAGGGGAGGCAAAACAGGAGAGCAGACAGGACAGAGGTCTGGACCCTGTTGCTGGAGAACCACGGGCCACGCAGGCAGCGATGCACACAGGACCTTCTCCCTTCCTGGGGCTGGGCTGAGGCCGGAGCCGGCGCCCCATCCTTGCAGCACACATCTTGTCTGTGTGAGCCTTGTGAAGGGAAGTGCATTCACAGCGCCTTCCGAAACACCATCTCGGCAACAAAGCCGGCAATGTGTTTAATCACGGCCCGCGGATCCAGCTGAGTTTACAGCAGTGGGTGGCTTTCAAACCTAACATTGGATCAAAATGAAAAAGTGGCCCTTCCTTTCACCCCGTGACAAGCCTGTGCGTATAAATCACAGCCTTCCCTCCCGGGGAGGGCTCCTCGGCACACAATCAACGGGGCAGCCTGGCCACCTCCGTCCCCATCTGGACAAAGGGGGCTGGGAGTTTTCAAGGGGCCCAGGAGTTTTTAAAGGCCCCTTGTAAAAATGAAACTCAGACACCATTCGGAGCACAACTGTGGGGGCAGGGAGAGGAGCCATCCTCGGAGATTTGCATTTTATTTGGTTTGAGAGCTCAATGGAAATCACAGTTCCAGCTGGAACAGGAGCTCCAACAACCGAGGCTGAAATCAGCCAGTGGGGAGGCCTTTCCAGTTTCCAGACATAATATGCATTCGGGTTCTAAGACGGGAATTCAGAAATGTGCATTTGGTTGGGAAAGAAGTAGGAGGAGGAGAATTCTTAAATTAGTAAAGTCAATAAATAGTCAAAATATACTAATAATAGAAATACTACTATATTAGGACTATAATAGAACTAATAGTAATAGCATAATAGTGTGACATAATATCTAATAGTGTCATGATAATGACAACCGCACCAATGAGTAACAGCTTCCCTGAGCACTCACACCAAGCTGACTACACGTCCAAATGCTTGAGCATTCCTATATGTTTCATTTGTTTACAATCCTACATCACGAGCACTTTGTTCCATTTTGCAGATGGGACAAAGGGACCCAAAGGACTAGGCCATGATCAGCCGGCCAAGCGAGAGCAGAGCCAAGAGAGGAATATGCCAGTGTGGCCCAGACAGATTCCTGCCCCAGGCTTCCCCGAGACACTGTCTCTGGCATCGTGACTCACTTCCTCACAATTCAAACGCTTGGGAGGCTTGTTTCAACTAAGAATGCGCCAGTTCTCGAAGTGCGTCCATCACTGGTTAAGGAACAGACAGGGGTTGTTCTGAAACCCCCAACATGAATGATCCAGGAAAAGCACTGGGGACCCCTCCCTACCCACAGATGGCTGACGCACTCTCCACGAACATCTAAACCTGGGGTGTAGTCAAGGGACTTCCCAGATGGGAGCTGGGGGTACTCAGCCCCTCACAGCTCCCTGAGTGCAACACTCAGAATGCCAGGCATGGCTCTTTGTCAAATCGGAGTGAATCCGAATTTCTCAGCGCATCAGAGTGGAAGCCCCTCAGAGGCCACCACCAACCACTGTGACCCTCACGAGGCCATGGTAGCCCCAGATGGGGAAGGGACTTACTGAAGGTCCCACAGAGCCCTCAGTGCAGGCAGAAGGTGACCTCCTTCCACAACTGCCACCCAGGTCTCTGTCCGCAAACACACAGCCTTGACTTGGCTTCTGAATGAAAATATTTAGGGACAGGGGAGAAAAACAGAGCGTGACAAGGATGGAACCACTTTGGAAAGAAAGGACCCCTCTCTTAGACTCCACCAGAAACTCTGTCTGCAGGGTCCAGACAGGAAATCTTAATGAGTGAAGCTTCACCCAGCGTGAAGCCCATCCATGTGCCTGTGAGAGTGACGGGTCTCCCGAGAGACAGAAGAGCAAGAGACAGTCATCCAAGAGAGAGACTCTGTGAGCCTAGCTAAGTGCTGGTGCAAGAGTTCCTGTGTGTGTGTGACTGAGTGAGAGTGATGGGGGGGAGAGAGAGGGAGAGAGAGAAAAAGAGAATCAAACTTTTAATATTGCAAACTTGTTCCAACTCACAGTGCCCTAAACATGGCTATGGGTCAGGTCAGATCTTGAATTCTGAACCTCTACTCTGCAGTTTCTGGTTTAAGACTTAATGACTTCACTCTCTGTCCTCCAGCCACAAGGTATCTAACTTCGCTCTTGCTTTCCCTTCAAGGCAGAGCTTGATGTCGCCTCCTCCATGAAGCACCTCCGGAGCCTTCCAGGAAGGGCTGCTTCCTCCTCTCTGACTGAGATTTTCCTGGATTGTGGTTATTGGAATACACAGATATCCAGCTTCCCTGCCATGCTGAGATGAAGTCGTGAAGTGAGGGACTCCTTTTGTTTTTTTTGAGACAGAGTTTCGCTTTGTTGCCCAGGCTGGAGTGCAATGGCACAATCCTGGCTCACTGTAACCTCCACCTCCTGGGTTCAAGCGATCCTCTTGCGTCAGCCTCCCGGGTAGCTGGGACTACAAGCATGCACCACCACATCCAGCTAATTTTTGTTTTTAGTAGAGACAGGGTTTCACTATGTTGGCCAGACTGGTCTTGAACTCCTGGCCTCGTGATCCACCCACCTTGGCCTCCCAAAGTGCTGGGATTACAGGTGTGAGCCACCACGCCCAGCCAGGAACCCCATCTTATTCTCCATCCTCGTCTCCCGAGTGCACGCAGAGTGTCTGACACACGCTGGGTGCACCCACACCGACTGTTAGCTTGACTGCCATCAGGTCAAAGGCTGGAACGATACAGGCACCTTACCTAAGCCTGTTCCATAGATTGTGCAGGAAGGCCTCATATTCCAGTAATCATCCCCGGAAGTCGAAAAGTAAGAAGAATCAACTTCAAACAGAAAGTAAAATGTCACTGTAAGCTGTTGAAGTGGAGTGGGGATAGGAAGCTTTGAGTGGGACTTTTTTTGAAACGTGACAGTTATGAAAATAATTGCATTTGATCTGCCTTTTCATAAAACATGAGCTTTAATTAAAACCATGTGCTCACTTTTAGAACAGAGTGAAAAAATTGTTACTTCTGGTGAAAAAATGGCAACTTGACTTTTTCCTGCAAAATGGAGTGATAGTCTATCAATAAATCTCTTTATGTTTGACTTTTGCAGCTCAATTGTAAAGAAGCCTGTCTTTTTTTTTTTTTCTTTTTCCTGGCAAAGGCTTAGAATGTTTCCTCAATTTTGCTCAGGCCCTCTTTTAGTCTTTTGATATTAAATTCATGTTCTTTTCATTTTCACTTCTTCATCTGAAAGCGGGTGGAGGCCCAGGGGACATTCACTTTGCCATATTTTCAGAGGCTTTGTGGTTGGAGGGGCTCACCAAAAAAATCACCTTCACGAACCTCAGGAAATCTTATGTCTTTTGCAAGATTTGCAAACTCGCTTCATAAACACTGCATTTATGAGTTTAGCATCCCTACTGAAAAGTCTAAACTCTGAAATTCTCCAAAATCTGAAACTCTTGGAGTACCAACATGATGTTCAAAGGTCACGTTCAAAAGAAACGTTTATTGGAGCATTTAGGATTTTGGATTTTCACATTGGGATGCTCAACTGGTATTATATGTAGATATTCCAAAATGTGAAAAAGTCTGAAATCTGAAACACTTCTGGTTCCAAGCATTTTGGATAAGGTATGCTCAACCTGTAGTGGCGGACACTGCTAGTCCCTCAAATTACAAAATGAACAAGAAAGACTCTCATCATATGAAAGCTGCAACCACTAGCTAGATTTTTAACAACTCACACCATTAATGAATCTTCGCTTGAGATGAAAACATCCGCCTTTTAACACAATCTCACAACAGGCAATTAGATAACAGATACCTGGCTACTGAGAGACCCCCTAACAAGATGCAGGAACTCATGGGTGACGAGGCATGCCCTCTCCCGCCGCAGCCATTTCCACCTGATTCTGACTCTTCTGTTTGCAGTTTCCAGGCCCATTTGCTCACTGTCTGTTGTTAGGTTTTTGCCTTGGGAAAGGCACCAGGAGAGGTTTTCAGCTGAGGCCACAACTGATGCTTTCCTAACCAACCTGGTCATTTCACAAGTAAGAAAGTAGAGTCTTATTGGAGACAGCCACTGCCCAGTGAGTAGCTGATGACATCTAAAAAGAATCTTCATCTCCTTGAGAAATCGAGGGTGGCTGGACCTCCAGGTCCCCCGATCTGCTGCTGCTGGCTCTCCAGCGGGCTGCTCATCAGCACTCCCGCCCTGATGAATGAACTTCACAAGCTTTACGCCTGCTGAAATGGCACAGTCTTGGAGTTTCAAGCCTTTCTGTGAGGCATTTGTTTCCTAATGGAGAGAGAAACAGCCTCCCTTCCTAAGGAAAATCCTTAGAAGAAAAGGGCTTATCAACGGGGCCCCAAGTCCTCAGAATGAACACACATCAAACATCCTTTACCAGAGTGTATTTTGGAAAGTTAAGAGCCCAGGAATTGAAAGCACATGGCCTCCATCTCCTCCCACAGGCACAGCGGTATTAAAAAAAAGGTTAAAAGAAAGAGGAGTTTGGAGAAGTATGTTTTAGTTTTCACAGACCCTCAAACACTTGAAAAGAGTTCAAGACGTTGCCCATGAGCCCCGCAATCACTGTGTACTCTTTTCTCAACGACGGAGTATTTCAAGACCACCAAAGGAGACATGTGTTATTTGGGGAAGTCCTGACTTCAAAAGGCCTGTTCTTGCTGAGGCTAATGTGATGGCAAGGGTCAGGCAGGCACTTCTGATCTCGCTGGTGCCCGCAAATTTGAGATTCCCCATGTAGACACAAAGACATCCTTAGAGCTTCTGGCCAGCATATGGAAAACTTCACACAGAGATCCTCAGAGCCTTTCAAGTATCCTCCCATCCTTCTCCTCCTGATAAAACCCCAGAATTTCAGTTGCATCCACCCACCATCTCTTTGCTTTGTAGCAACACAGGTTTTAAAACAGATGGAGATTCTTGGGTCACCTGGGCCAATCCTCTGGGTTACAGACCAGGGATCTCAGGCCCACAGAATAGGTGAGCTCCTTGGAGCAAGGAACAGCAAACTCAGGAATTACGATCTAACAGTGAGCATGATCCGCTTTCCCCCGCCCAGCACGTGCACCATGAGCTTCACAGACACAAAGACTGTCTTATTTCTGGGTCTCCGATGCCTTAAGCAATGCTACATACAGAGTAGGAGCTTATGACCTGTGAGCTGAGTCAGTGAATGAGAAACACGGTCAGCACAGAGACACTCTGAGACACAGTCTTAGCCTGCAAGCTAATAGAAACAACTTTAGCTCATGTAGGTAGGAAAAGACCTCACCGGTACACTCTAGCAAGGTGAGGGGCACCTGGAGAACTGGTGGGGAAGGTGGAGAAGCAGGCATGGATGGACAAGCACCAAGGGGGCTCCTAAGGTCTAAAGCTTCCCTGGTGGAGAGTTAATCCATTCCAACAGCCTTGCTCAAGATTCAAACTCCAGGAAGAGAGTGCCTGATGGCCTTTTCCCTTCACCATTAACCATGGCCAAGTTATTCCACTTCCCGACAATTCGGGCTGAGATACATCCTGTCTGGGAATGACGGGTAGGATCAATTCCTCTTGACCGTAGGGAGCAAGGATGGGAGACAAGTGACTCCCTGAGGCACAGGGGGTGCCCTTATCAGAAGGCACGAGGGGACACTTATGTTCAAATTAACTAAAACTAAAGCATTCAGTTCCTGAGTCTCACTAGCCACATTTCAGGGGTTCAATGTCCACATGGGACTCACGGCTTCCATGTGTATAGCACGGTCATAGGATATTTCCATCATCATCCAAATTCTGTTGGACAGAATCGTTTCAATCAAATCCAGGTACCTCCTGTTGTTCTCCCAATATTGCTCTGGTTTAAGTGTGTGTGCATGTGTGTGTGTGTGTGTGTGTGTGTCTGTGTATCTGTTTTTCATCAAGCTAACATTGTTACTGTATACTTACTCACTTCACATTTGACTCTTCTATTAGACTGTGAGACCTGTTAGACTACAGAGCTTCAAGAGCAGTCACAATGTTGGTTTTGTTATTTTCATTTGCCTGGTGCTGAGAAAGTCATCAGCATAGATCAGAAACAATAAATACCTGCGGAACAAAATGCATGCACAACCTCCAAGCCCACCACAGTGACTGCCACTCTACCTGCAATTTAACAGAATTTAAATTTTAAAAATTAAAACATCCTTCATCACCAGTCCTCCTAGGTTCTAAATTAATATTTTGCCTTCCTTGCTAGAAAACTTCACTCTCATCAGCATGCTTCAAATTAGTTTTATCCTGCTATAAAGACTAATTAGCCACTATCTTTAAATTAGCGCCAATCAAGTTTCTGTCAATGGCATCTACTTGATGAGAAACAGCTACATGACCCCCCAAGAAAAGACACAAAGTGTTCTTTAGGTGTTTGAGGTTTATTGAGATGCCACACTCACAGTGTCTGAGACTGCATGCCATCAAGGGACTTCACGGAATGAAAACACCCTCAGAGAACACAAACAGAAGTCATCATCTTTGTGTTTGTTTGATTTTTAGAATAGGGTCAGGGGACAGAAGTGGCTGTTTCATTTTTTTCATGTCCCTAGAGCAAATAACAAATAACAAGTGAAAAGTCCTAGAAGCTCCTCAAAAAGGCAAATGATATGGTTTGGCTGTGTCCCACCCAAATCTCACCTTGAAAGGTAATAATCCCCACAGGTCAAGGGCTGGGCCAGGTGGAGATAACTGAATCACGGAGGCAGCGTCCCCCATGGTGTTCTGCTGGTAGTGAGAAGTCTCAGGAGATCTGATGGTTTTATAAAGGAGAGTTTCCCTGCACATGCTCTTTCTTTTCTCCCACCATGTAAGACGTCCCTCGCTCTTCCACTGTGATTGTGAGGCCTCCCCAGCCAGATGGAACTGTGAGGCAATGAAACCTCTTTCCTTTACAAATTACCCAGTGTCAGATATGTCTTTATTAGCAGCATGATAACATACAAATACAGCAAAGAAGATACAATGACAAAGCGAGTAGGAGGTGAGTCCTGGCTCCACTGCTTCGTGACCTTCTGTGACTGTTAGCTGGTCCTGAAGCCACTCAGAACCTCTGTTTTCTCACCCATAAGATGGAATACTATTAACTCCCTTGTTGCTGGGAGCACTGAATGGGTTGACGTGCAGTAAAGTGTCTAGCATGGCCTCTGGCACATGTAGGCACTCTTCACTGGTTTGCTATCATACTACCATTTTTGTGACCAGGGTGAGCATTCTCTTCCTACTTTGGTTAGCAGAGCATAGAAAGCAAATTCAGTTAACATTCATGTATGCGCAGGGTTTCCTACACATATCTTGGAAGCCTGTGTGCACAATTCAAATTCTGTGTACCTTTTTCGTGATGTTCTTCAGGTCTATGTATTGCCTGGGTACAAGACATCATCCCACTGTAATGCCTCAATTAGCTTTGGATGTCATGTAGAGCTCACCAAGGTCTCACCCCAAGGGACATGCTCTTACCGGGGGACCCCATGGCTGGTTTAAGGCCCTGTTCCTGTGTCCTGCGTGGCCAAGACACTTAGCTCCTAAAACTATCACAGCATGTGCTGGTTCTATAGGGATTCAGGCACACACACACTTACACACTTGCATACATATACACTTAATCTTAAAAGTGGTCATGGCATCTTCTGATAACTACTTCATAGCATTTGCTACTGCTGTTTTTAGTGAAAAATCAAACTCTGACATTAGAACACATGAAATACACTTAGCTCGTTTTTGCTTCACAGTTCATAAATTTAGAAAGCAGTCTAATCCGTGGGTTCTTACGAATTTTTGAGCAGGATAAGCAAGTATTAAAGATTTAAAGTGTTCTTCTGTGCATAGGTAGGACTCTTTCTTTCTTTACAAAGGACACTTTGTAGACCTGCCCTTTCTGAATAGCCACAGCCCGAAGCCACTCCTGTCCCTCCACACTCCCTGTGAAACCTTCTCCAGAAAGTGAAGACCGTTCCACCCTGGACCTCTCTGCCCAGCGCCCTGCAGCCCCAGCCCCAGAGTTGCTGGGGATTCAAAGCCTGACTGCCTCACAGGTGTCTCTCCCCACATAGTGAATGACTCAATGCAGGGATGGGACTCTGAGAAGGAACAATGATATAGACACAGAAGCCCTGAGGACCAAGGACACTTGAGGCCCCTGAGCAGGGTGGAGTCCTGTGTCTCATTCATGTGCCTGCAATTCTACAACGGAACTGGAGGGAACCCCAGTCCAGGTGGGTGATGTGTGTGGACTGTGCTGTGATGGAGGGGAGGCCTCTGGGGTGGGTGTGGTCGTGTGGGACATTTCTCTGTCATCTCCAGAGAACAGAGGTAATGAACAGAAGCCCAGGACTGCACTGGCCTTACCCTTGGCTGGGGAAGGAGGGAACATTTGCCTCTTTGAGCTCCCTCTTAATTTAGCAATCTGACTGCATTCAAACAAAAGCCACACATGGGTAGATATTTTGGCTGATGGAGCTCAGGGGTTTCCTGGGGCATCCTCCATGAATTCCCTTGGTCCTGCTGGTGAGAAAGTAGGACAGAGGGGCTGCAAACCTAAGCCAGGGACAGGGTGGGATGTCACCAGGAGGACAGTAAGTTTCCTGAGTTAGGTGGGCCACAGCTCTGAACTTTGCTCCCCAAAGGAGCTGGACACCTCTTCTTCATTTAAACGCATTCAGGTTGGACATGTGGACCCCAGACCTACTCCATTCACGAGAGAAAGAAACAGGCAGACGTGCTGTAATTCTGTATTTAACTTAATGGGTGCTTTAGTGTAATGTTTGCAGACATTTAAGATGTATGTGTGTGTCTCTCTGTGTGTGTATGTGTGTGAGAGAGCGAGAAATAGAAAACTACACATGACTTTAAATACAAATGAGATTTTCATCTCCCATATTTATCTTGGGCAAGTTGTAGGATCTATCTCGATTTAAGGTGGAAATAAGCAAATTTTAGTGGAAAAACAAAAGCAGCCTTGCAAGAAAGTCCTACCCCAGTGCTGACAAGTGCAAGACGCATTGCAAGGCCAGGGATGGCGTGAGGTCCCCGGAGCGGGCACAGGCTGCAGCATTAATACACGGTTCATTACAACCGAATTAGAGGCTGGTTACTCAGTGCTCCAGAAGTACGGGTTGGTCGGCAGCAAACCGATTTTCCCATGAAAGCAGGACGTGTCCTGTTCAACCCTGGAAATCACTAATGATGGCTCTTGAACCTACTCACATGCAGAGCCCCCTACCTCTTGCTTTGTGTTTTAACTCTAGTGTCTGGGTGTAAAATGTCCCTTCTGGGGAGCTACTGCTGCTCAGAGAGTCATTTATTTTTTCCTGAGAAGACAAGACAGTAACATAGTTTTAATATTATGTTTCTGCAGGTGAGTATACAGTGGGGTCTACGCATTTTACTGATGCAGATTCGACTCTTTAGGAGGCAGAGAGCAGGTGAGTATGGCAGACCCTGTGGGTCTTGCCATCCTTCTCCCCAGGGATTTGCAGCTGAAGGTTGAGGTGCGGGGTCTGGGTTTTCACCCACTCGGTGGGGCGCGGATCCCTGGCTTCTTACAAAGACAGCCTCTGCCTGCTTGCTTACTCTAGTCCTTAAAGGTGCATTTTCTATACAACCTGGCCCTGAAACACAAGCTAAATATTTTTCCTAGAGTTCCATCTGAGAAAGAGACACCAGTTCTAAGAGTAGAGAAAGAATCCGACCGTCCAAATCCTAAGGGTGTTCCAGGGCCATTCATTTCTTCCACCGTTCCTTGGACATGTGTTTGGTGACCTCCGGCTCCATGCCTGGCTTTGCTTCAGATGCTCAGGATAGAGCAGAAATCAACACAGACAGGACGCCTCACCGCACAGAGATGACCTGCTTGTGGTGGGGAACCAGCACGCGACAAGATCAATAATAAAACACACAGTGACAGGATGGTGACAAGGCAGGAGGAAGGCACAGATGCCAGGGGGCTGCAGTCTGAGGTAGGGCACCCAGGGACGGGCTCACTAAGCACATGGCATTTAAGTAAAGCCCCAAAGGAGGCAGAGCTATCAACCATGCAGACGTGGGAGGGGAGCACTTTGCAGGCAAGTGCAGGGATGTGCAAAGGTCCTAAGGTGGGAGCTTGCCTGAGCATCTAAGGGACAGCAAGGAGGACGCTGTGGAGGAAGGGAGGGAATAAGGGAAGAGTGTCAGGGGAGGTGCCTGGAGGGTGGGGAGGTATGGAGAGAGGGACAAAGCATGCCTTGCAGATGATTTGGGCTTTCAATCTGAAGAAGATGGGAGCCACGGAGGGTGTTAAGCAGAGAGTGGCACTCACTGACTGAGGTTTTAAGAGGATCACTGTGGTTGACAGGAGAGTTTATGGGAGCCATGGGAACAGGAAAATCAGTGTGGAGGCTCCTGCACTGGCCCTGCTGAGAACACCCAGATGATTATCCCAAGGCCCACGTGCCAGCTTTGAAACTCAGCTTCCTGTAAGAAGCAAGTTCACTGTGGATCCTGTCAATACAGACGGCTGCCCTGCTGCAGCCAGAGGCCGTCCTCAGGCACAAACCCATGCACACTGGACCCTGCTGAGAGACCCCTTCCCTCCAGAAGATACCTCTGTGGTCTGGGACCCTTCACCTATCCCTGCTCACCCTCTAGGTGTCCCCCAGTGGCCCTGTGAAAATGGAGGCTTCTCTATTTCAGTCCTAGGGTTGTTTCTTCTTTGGGCTTCTGCTGGCTTAAAATGGAACATCTCAAGAGGGCTGTCTCTCCTTCCTACAAAGTTCATGTCTCAGACCTGCAGGGAGGGATTTAGAGTAATCACAAAGAAAACATATTCCCAAACCAGGATGGTTTCCCACTGAAAGGTTTGGCCACGTTGCCTCTACACGGGGTGTACAATGATTCTCTCAGGTATTGGAAGGTGGAAGAGGCACTTGTCCCCTGACCTGGGTGATTTCTTTTCTGGTTTCAGGTAAACTGGTTTTCAGGCTACCTGGTGATAACGCCTGTGGAAGAGGGAGTGATGGCAGAGGGTGGGGATCCCTCCCAGACCCATCAATCTCCAAGTCGTATGAATGGCTCACCTCTTCCTCAGCCTATTGCTCCAGTCTCAGGGTTCTGCAGATGCAAAGATCACATACAGTCTGCAGGTAAAGGGAAAATCATGGAAAGACAAGTGACTCCTGACAAATCCCTTACATGGTCTAGGAAGCACAGGAAAGTTCCATTTCTTCCTAAATCCTCCTTCCATTCAGCTTTCCAGAGAAAGCTGTGGATGTGAATTTAGACACCCTGTTGCAGAAGAGAAGGAAGAGAGAGGGCGAGAGAGAGGTGGGGGGAGGGAGTAACAAAGAAAGAGAAGAAAGAAAGGAAGGAAGCAAAGAAAGAGGAAAAGAAACAGAAGGGAGGAAGGGAGAAGGAAAAGAAGGGAGGGAGGGAAGGAAAGAGGAAGAAAAAGAAAGAAAAAGGGAAAGAAGAAAATGAAGGAAAGACAGAAGAAAGAGAGAAAGAAAGAAGGAAAAAAGGGAGGGAGGGAGACACCACCGTAACTACTGCCCCTCCCTTCACTGAGTGGGTGGATCAGAGAGGGGAAGGGTCCGGGGCCTGAGCTTCTCATTCATTCTCCTCGGGGGACTCACACACCTAGGGGCCCTATGGGAGAAAGTCAATCTATGCAGTTTATTTGTCCCAAGCTAACTGCCGTTTGCAGATAGTGGTGATTCCTACTGGGTAACCGGAGGTGAAGCGACTCAAGCCACTCCGTAGGGGCTGATTCTCTTCTTCATCAGCTATTTACATTCATACAGAAGCATTGTTGCAGGATTCAACTTTTAAATTCCCTGATGTGCAAATGTCTGACTCCGTTCAGGTAGCTCAAAACAATAGCATCCTTTTTAAAAGAAAAACAAGTTGAAGACAACAGCAACCCCATGATACAGGGCAGCAGCACCCACAGAGTGCATCTTCGTGCCGGGCACTGTTTTCAGCACTTGGTACATTTCATCTCACTTAATTCTCACAGGAGGCCCATCAGGTGGCGGCTACTACTCCCAGGAGGAAAGTGGGACCCCGGGAGGTCGAACAGCCCACCCTTGGTCCCAGAGCCAAGGCAGAGACAGAACTTCCAGCCAGGCTGCCTCCTCCTGTGCTCTCTGCCAAAGCGGGAAAACAAACAGCATCGTTATCCTGACACCATTCACAGGAAGCAACACCCCAATAAAAAGCCACAGGAGGGGAGGCGCTGCGCAGAGTAGGGGCCATAAATAAAACCGCTCTTCTGAGTCCTCCTTTGTTGCCCTGTCCTCAGCTTTGCTGAGAAAACACCATGGGAGAACGCCCTTGTGAATGCTGCCAGTGCATTTCCAGGAGCACCGGCCTTGGCAGAAGTTGAAGGAGTCTCAGACTCCTGGGGTCTCAGATTGCAGTGTTAGCACCTCTGTTCTCTGTGAAACTACCATGCCATATTGCAAACCAAGGCGGCAGGAAACCTTCACTACTGCCACATCTCTGGTCCTTTTCCTCCAGACAGTGAGAAGCAGGTGTCTGCTCAAGTTTCCCTTTTCACTTGTGCTGCCAGGAAGCCTGGGGAGTTGCATTTTTAGAATTTTTATTCACTGTTGATAAACATGGATGATTAACAGTGTTTGAATTATTCCCTCCTAGTCTCAACCCCCCTTCTGTTTTCTTTGGCCTTGATTTATATTTGTCTTTTGTATTTCTCTACTTTGTCGTATGCTGTATCAGTGCTGGTTCTGATCTTTTAGGAAAAATAGGCAGAATCGCCAAGTATGGGACAGGAATGCAGTGCCTGGCCACACTCCCTGAAGCACACCTGGAGACTCTGGGACCCTGCTCCTTTCCAAACTCGACAGTTCCCTTGTGCTTTGCTCCAGATGTCACACTTCCTCACTGAACTAAATTAGGAAATGGTATTTCTTTCCTCTGTGTAATTCCTGTCTCACCAGAACCACAAAAATCACAACTTTGCCCTGGTCCTGGCTTCCTGAGGGATCCTGCATAGGGTGCTGTAAGGCAAGTTCCTTAAACTATCAAAGTAGCTACAGAGCTGTGAACTATTAGACTGCCTGTTTATAAAAGTTTAGATTCTGCCAATCAAATCTATACAGCTGAAGTCAAAAGCATCTGAAATGTGATCGTTTCCATCATCTCTCTCCCTTCCTTCTTCATCTGAATAACCATGGGAATGGCTGCTTTTATGTGTCAACCCCATCGGGCTGTGGGGTCTCCAGATATTTGGTCAAATATTATTTTGTTGTGTCTGGATGTTTTTGGATGAGATTAACTTTTGAATCAGTAGACTAAGTGAGATGGCTTCCCACCCAAATCCCATCTTGAATTGTACTTCCCCAGGTGTTGCGGGAAGGACCCGGTGGGAGGTAACCGAATCATGGGCATGGTTCCCCATGCTGCTCTTGTGATAGTGAGTGAGTTCTCCTGAGATCTGATGGTTTTATCAGGGGCTTTCCCCAACCTCGCTTGGCACTCCTCCTTCCTGCTGCCATGTGAAGAAGGACGTCTTTGCTTCCCCTCCACTATGATTGTAAGTTTCCTGAGGCCTCCCCAGCCCTATGGAATTGTGAGTCAATTAAACCTCTTTCCTTTATAAATTACCCAGTCTCAGGTATATCTTTGTTAGCAGTTTGAGAACAGGCTGATATACTAAGTAAAATACACTGTCCTTCCAAATGGGTGGGCCTTGTGCCATCAGTGAAGGCCTGAATAGAACAAAAGGCTGACCCTTTCATAAGTAAGCTATTTCTTCCTGCCTGATGACCTTCAAACAGGAGCACTGACTCTCCTGAGCCTACAGCTCACTGACTCACCTTGGAGAACTCGGGACCTGTCAGCCTCCATAATTGCATGAGCCAATTCCTTATAATAAGCCTCCTCACACACACGTACACACATGACATTGCTCTGATTTGGACATGACTTATCCCTGCCAAGTCTCATGTTGAAATTTCATCCCCAGTAGTGGAGGTGGGGCCTGCTAGGAGGTGTTTGGATCCTGAGGGTGGATTCCCCATGAATAACTTGATGAGAGTCTCACAGGAGTGAATCAGCCCTCCCCCTTAGATCCCATAAGAACTGGCTGTGGAAAAGTCTCACTTCCTCTCTCTTACCATGGGAACTATACACACCCGCTCCAATTCATTTTTCACCATGAGTGGAAGCAGCCTGAAACCCTCCCCAGATGCAGATGCTGGAACCATAGTTCCTACACGGCCTGCAGATCCATGAACCGAATAGACTTCTTGTCGTTATAAATTACCCAGCCTCAGGTACTCTTTATAGCAAAACAAATGGAGTAAGACAGGCATACTGTTAATTAGCACACATTCATATATATGAATATATGCATGTGAATATATGTATTTGAATACGTATGTCTTCCATCTGGTTCTGTTTCCCTGAAGAACCCTGACTAATGTAAGTACTCTCTACCCGGATGACCACAGTGGCCCCAACAGACCTTTCTATGTCACTTCTCGGCCCTTAGGAGTCCAGCCTCCATATAGCATACAGAATGAACCTTTTAAAAGATCAACCAGGTCATATCACTCCTTGGCCCCAGACCCTCCAATAGCATCCTATTGAGTTCAAATAAACTGTGAAGCCCTTACTAACGGCTGTGAAAAAGGCTTAGGTTCAGTGGTGTGTTATAGGAAGACCCCCACATACCACAAACTTAAGAGAGCAGTTCATTTCTCTCTTGGGTTCTTGGACAGTTGGGGAATTTTATGGAGTCAGAGACTCGGGCTCTTTTGTTTCTACTCCTAGGCCACCTTATGATTCAATATAGCTGCTGGAGTCCTGCCATTATATTCACATTCGAGCCATTACAAAGTAGGCAATGCCCCTATCTTGAAGGTGACTTCCTGGAAGTTTCTGGTACCTCGAGTAATATATGTAATTGCCTTTATGTATCAAAATTTTGAGCACAATCATCAGGCCATGCCTAGTTACAAAGGAGGCTGGAAAGGGTAGGCATTATTCTGGGTAGTTGAGTGCTCAGCTAACCATCAAGAGTTCTGTTCCTGAAGAAGTGAAGGGATAGTGGATACTGGGAACAGCTCCAATCATGGACACACGTGGCCTCCCTGGACCACATGGTGAGGACCCCGCCACGGCCCTGATGCATTCCTCGCTGCTTTCCCACTTCACTCTGCTCCAGCCACATGGCCATCTCACCCTTACTCTTCCTCCAATGTGCCCAGCGAATTCCAGCCTCGGGGCTCTGGCACTAGCTGTTACCTCACCTGAACAGCACCTCCCCAAATACTCACAGTGCTCCTTCTTCACCCTACTCAAGTCTCTGCTCCAAAGCGAGGTTCCTGGGAGAAGCATTCCCCTCCACCCATCCACAGGGGTGGCCCCATCGCACTCTGTTCCCTCTGCAGCTTCGCTTTGACCCCAGCTCTTCTCACTCCCAGCATGGTATTTGCCTCTCTTATTTGCCATCTA
>PVKP010006210.1:0-50736 GCA_004027715.1 Plecturocebus donacophilus
GATGAATTCGTGTCCTTTGTAGGGACATGGATGAACCTGGAAACCATAATTCTCAGCAAACTGACACGAACAGAAAATCAGACACCGCATTTTCTCACTCAAAGGTGGGTGTTGAACAATGAGAACACATGGACACAGGGAGGGGAGCATCACACACTGGGGTCTGTCGGGGGGAAATAGGGGAGGGACAGCAGGGGGTGGGGAGGTGGGGAAAGATAACATGGGGAGAAATGCCAGATATAGGTGATGGGGAGGAAGGCAGCAAATCACACTGCCTTGTGTGTACCTATGCAACAATCTTTCATGTTCTTCACATACCCCAAAACGTAAAATGCAATAAAAAAAAATTCTGGTTTTGAATTCATCTTTGACAGTTTGGTTATGAAATGTCTAATTGTGAATCTCTAAAGTTTATCCTACTTAGAATTCATTGAGCTTCTGAGATCTAGAGATTAATATTTTTCAATAAATTTGGGAAGATTTCAGCCATTTAAAAAATATAATAGCTCCCCTTTACTTGTGGTTTTACTTTTCATGATTTCAGTTATCTGTGATCAACTGCAGTCCAAAAATACTGAACAAAGAATTTCAGAAGTAAATAATTTATAAGTGTAAAATTGCATGCCATTCTGAGTAGTGTGATAATATATTGTGCTGTCTCACTCTTTCCTGCCTGGGTTGTGAATTATTTCTGTGTTCATCATATCCATGCCATGTAGACCACCCACCCATTAGTTACTTGGTAGCTGTCTTGGTTACTAGATTGACTATTGCAATATTGCAGTGCTTGTATTCAGGTAACCCTTACTTTACTTAATAAAGGCCCCAAAGTGTAAGAGTAGCAATGATGGCAATTTAGATATGCTTTTCTATTCTGGATTTTGGATGATGCTTCCAAGCTGAGAATCATAGGTGTCAAAAACCTGCACATTGTAAAACAGGTGTTTGGGCTCAAAATGGGCTACCAGCTTGGTCACTATTAGTCTTTGTGGTGAGATTATTAGTGCTATTTTTCTCCCTAGGCATTGAAAAGACACATATCTCAGATATGTCATACTCATACTATGAGTAGTTCTTATCAATAAACTGTGCTCAGAAGAGACATTTGTCATTTTCTGATTAAGGCAATGGGGTGTTTAACTTTTTTTCTGCTGTAGAAAATCTGGAGACACATTTTGAAATAAAAGGACCACCAAGTGGTTAAATCTCTATCTGTTTGGGTCTTGGAGTAGCTGTGTAGATCAGTGTCCAGCTGATTGATGTTAGACATAAATCATAAGTGAGAAAGTTACATTTGTTCTATTAAGCTCTCAAGTCTTCAAGATAGATTTGTTAGCATGTCAGATATAGACTGACATAGCTTGTCATTCTCCTCCAAATTATACAATGGGAATCTAAACATTTATTTAGAGAAGTTGATAGAATAAATGTTTTTGGAAAATGTTACACGTATGCTCTTCAATTTCTTCTTTTTTAACACTAGGGCTAGAATATAGAGTAGGATATCTATCCCCAGACACCAATTAGGTGGGTAGTTACCCTACCATTTTGCTTCAGAAAACCATTCGAAATTTCAAGAGACGTTCCCTAATATTAGAGAAATATAACGACTGGAACCTAACTCATATTGAAAACAAAAATATTTAAAGGCAAAAAGCTGGCTGAAGAGGCACCCAGTTGTAGAGTGGGAGGAAAGAATTACAGTGGAAATGAACATCTCTTTCAACATATCTGGGGAAAAGGCAAGTATATCCCTTGGGGTAGAGACACATAACCTACGTCTTGAAAGTGGCCCTACCCCAGTGGTCCAGTTGGGGGTGAGAGATAATTCTAACAGAAATAATTTAGTAGAACAGTGGGATTTAGTGATCAAGAATCACATTGAAAGGGCTATTCAGGGGAAACATACCCTGAATCAGAAAACTCTAAATATTTATCCTTTGTGATATAGGTAGAGTTGGTCTGACAATAATCACAATACTCCTTACTGGAAAAAGAATGAGCTTTAAAGTTTGAATTCAAGATTAAAACTGTTATACAGATTGGATTGAAGTTTTAGATATCTGAAACTTGAGAATATTTGTTAATTTAAGAATCGCCTGGAAAAAATGGAGTCAGCTCAATATTTTATCTAAGTGCGTTTAAGAATAACTCAGTAGAATGGGTATAAAAAGGAAATAGTTATAAAGAATAAATGTACTTTTCTGCTTGCAATTTACTGAGTCAATGCCTTTAGTCAACCACTTACAGTGACACAGGAGCATTTGGCATGCATAAAGATTGCCAAAAATTGTAAGACTGAAAGTAGCCATACAAAAGCTATATGTAGATATGTATACATATTTGCTATGGAGTATAGAGGTAGAGGTGGAGCACCTGATCAGAGTTGCTTTTTAGAAGATCATTCTTTAAGACGTATGAGGTAAAATTGAAAGAAGTTATACCTCAAAGTATAATGACCAGTCAGAAGCCTATTGCAAATTTCTAAGCAAGGGCTACAAGAGCCAATACTAAATTTACAAATTTTGAATTAGAAAGAAAGGCAAACTTCAGGCAATATTTAGGTGGTAGAATATATGGCTTGATTATCAATTAAATATAGTTTGTGAAAAGAAGATTTGAGCATCATACCAAGAATTCTGTCTTAAGATATTTACTGCATCAGAGAACACCTATGAAGAAGCAATGTGGTTAGAAGGAGAATTCAGTTTGTGTTTCATTTGTGGTGCCGGAGTTGCCTCTGGAATATTCAGGTGGAGCTAGATATACAGTTAAGAAGTCCAAGGGAAAATTCAAGACAGTGATAAAAGTTGAAATGCAATTGTATTTGCTTTTATCTACCAAATCTATGAATGTAATAGGATATTGTCCTAATTAGATGTAATTGGAAATTTGCTGGGTGAGAGCTTCAGGAAAGTGTAATTGATTGAGAAAGACAGACTTGGTTGTTATTTCCTTTGTCCTTCTGACCTTTGCTACTTCCTCCTTCCTTCTCCTACCTGAAATGAGATCATAAGACCTGGAGGTACAGTAGCTATTTTGTATCTATTGGCAAAAGAAGAAGGACAATAGCCTGAAAGCTTGGCTTAGGAGAAATAAAAATGGAAGGAGACATAGACTCTGCTGATCACTAAAGTACCCTAGACTGATTAACACAGTATTTCTTCTTCATAAGATAAATAAATCCCTAAGTATTTAATCCATTATCGACAAGATTTCATACTGTTGAGAGAGGAATGTAGTCAAAACTAATATAGGATTTATTAGCCTTTAGGTGGTAGTTGAATAAGATCATGACTGTAAATGCCCAAGGCACTGAACTAAATATTTGGGAGATATTAACTTACTTGTGACATTCCACATATGTTAAGTTGCCATATATATTGCTGTTTTCATACTGCTATAAAAACATACCTGAGAATGGGTAATTTATAAAGAAAAGAGGTTTTGTTGTCTCACAGTTCTGTGGGTTATACAGGCTTCTTGGGAGGCCTCAGGAAACTTACAATCATAGCAGAAGGTGAAGGGGAAGCAAGCACATCTTCAAATTGCCAGCAAGAGTGAGAGAGAGCAAAGGGCAGGGATGAAGTGCTAAAAACTTTCAAACAACCAAATCTCATCAGAACTCACTATCATGAGAACAAGTGGGAATTCTGACTTCATGATCTAATCATCTCCCCCCAGGTCCCTCCCCCAATATTGGAGATTACAATTCAACATGAGATGTGGGTGGGGACACAGAGCTAAATCATATTATTCTGCCACTGGCCTGTCCCAAATCTCATGTCCTTATCACATTTCAAAACAAAATCATGCCTTCCCAACAGTCTCCCAATGTCTTAACTCATTCCAGAATTAACTCAAAAGTCTGAATCCAAAGTCTCATCTGAGACAAGGCAAGTCCCTTCTGCCTATAAGCCTTTAAATTCAAAACCAAGTTACTTACTTCCAAAATACAATGGGGGTACAGGCATTAGATAAATATTCCCTTTCTCAAAGCGAGAAATTTGCCAAAACAAAGGGGTTATAGGCTCCACACAAGTCTGAAACCCAGCAAGACAGTTACTAAATCTTAAACCTCCAAAGTAATCTCTTTTGACTCAATGTCTTAAATTCATACAACACTGATGCAACGGATGGTCTCCCAAGGCCTGGGGCAGCTCCACCCCTCTAGCTCTGCAGGTGCATCCCTCTTGGCTGCTTTCACAGGCTGGTGTTGAGTGCCTATGGCTTTTCCAGGCACATGGTACAAGCTGTTGGTGGACTACCATTCTGGGGTCTAGAGGAAAATGACTTCTCACAGCTCCAGTAGGCAGTGCCCCAGTGTGGACTCTATGTAGGGACTCCAACTCCACATTTCCCCTCCTCACTGCTCTAGTAGAGATTCTCCATGAGGGCTCCATTCCTGCAGAAGACTTCTCCCTGAACATCCAGGAGTTTTCACACATCCTCTGAAATCTAGGTAAAGGCTTCCAAGCCTCAACTCTTGCCCTCTGCATACCCACAGGCTTAACACCACATGGAAGCTGCCAAGGTTTTTGGCTTTCACCGTCTGGAGCAGTGGCCTGAGATATATCTGGGGCCTTTTTATTTACAACTGGAGCTGGAGGGACTCAGATGCAGGGTGTCATGCTTTGAGAGTATACAAAATAGCAAGGCTCTAGGCCTGGCCCCCAAAACCATTTTCCCCCGATTTCCTTCCCAGAAGATAGGTTTTTCTTTTCTAACACATGGTCAGGCTGCAAATTTTCCAAACTTTCATGCTTTGCTTTCCTTTTAAACTTAAGTTCGTCTTTCAGATAATCTATTTGCACGCACATAAGAATGTACGTTGTTAAAAGCAACTAGGCTAAATCTTTAATGCTTTGGTGTTTAGAAATTTCTTCTTCCTGATACCCTCGATCATCTCTCTACAGTTTAAACTTCCACAGATCCCTAGAGCAGGGGGACAGTGCTGCCAATCTCTTTGCTAAAGCGTAGCAAGAGTGACCTTTATGCCAATTTTCAATAAGTTTCCCATCTCCATCTGACACCTCCTCAGCCTGTACTTCACTGTCCATATCACTATAAGAATTTGGTCTTGACCATTCTACATGTCTCCAGGAAGTTCCAAACTTTCCCTCATCTTCCTGTCTTCTTCTGAGCCCTTCAAACTGTTCCAACCTCTGCCTATAACCCAGTTCCACAGTTGCTTCCACATTTTCAGGTATTTTTATAGCAATGCCCCACTTCTCTGGTATCAATTTTCTGTATTAGTTTATTCTCATATTGCTATAAAGACATACCTGAGAATGGGTAATTTATTTAAAAAAAAAAGTTTAATTGGCTTATGGTTCTATGGGTTGTATAGTCTTCTGCTTCTGGGAAGTCCTCAGGAAACTTATAATCATGGTTGAAGGTGAAGAGAAAGGAAGTACATCTTCACATGGCTGGAAAGAGAGAGGGAGCAAAGGTGCAGGAAGTGCTACAAACTTCCAAACAACCAGATCTCGTGAGAACTCACTCAATATAACAAAAACAACAAGCAGGAAATTTGACCCCAAGATTCAGTCATCTCCCACCTGGTCCCTCCCCCAACATTGGAGATTAAAATTCATCATGCAGTTTGGGTGGGGACAGAGTCAAACCTTATTAAGATGAAAAACCATGTAAGACAAAAATATCAGTGTTGTGTCATGATGGAGCAAATGAACAATTAAAGCAAATAAGTCTGAGAGGTCAAGTAAGATTTCCCCAGTAGTTCATTAGTTTACTAAATTCATTCCAGAGTAGTGTGCCAGGTACTCAAAGCTCAGTGAGTGGACCCCTTGGGGGCAGCTGCAAGTGGTGAGTATTCTTCTGCATGGATTCTCTTAGTCATTGTGGTTGTCTTCTTGGTGAGCTTGTTAAAATATACTCCTACTCTCTTTGTTTTTATTTCGTATTCTCTTAACTTCATGGCTTCTGGGGATTTCTTCGTCTTGAACTGAAGCCTCATTGCCATATATGCTTCAGTGTCACAGAAGCAACATAAACTCTCTCTGTTTGTAAGAGAAAAGATAGCTGTGGGAAGATTTAACCATCTTATGGGTTAAATTTTTTCCTCCCCAAATTCATATGTTAAAGTCCTAATTCCTAGCACCTCAGAATGTGACCTTATTTGAAATAGGGTCATTGAAAATTTTATAAGTTAAGTGTGGATGAGTCATGCTGGAGTAGAATGGACCTATAATCTATTACTACTGGAGTCCTTATAAAGGGGAGAAATTTGGACATGGACACACACACACACACACACACACACACACACACAATGTCATGTGAAGAGAAAGGCAGAGATTAGGACAATGTTTATTTAAGCCAAGTGTATTAGTCCATTTTCACACTGCTGACAAAAGATATACCTGAGACTGGGCAGTATATAAAGGAAAGAATTTTATTGGACTTACAGTTCTATGTGGCTGGGGAGGACTCACAATTATGGTGGAAGGTAAAAGACATGTCTCACACAACGGCAGATGAGAAGAGAGCTTGTTCAGGGAAACTCCTCTTTTTGAAACCATCAGATCTCATGAGACTTATTTAGTATCACAAAAACAGTATGGGAAAGACCTACCCCCATGATTCAATTACTTCCCACTGGGTATATCCCACAACATGTGAGAATTCAAGATGAGATTTGGGTGGGGACACAGACAAACCATATTATTTTACCACTGGTGATCCCTCCCAAATCTCATATCCTCACATTTCAAAACCAATCAGGCCTTCCTAAGGGTCCCCCAAAGTCTTAACTCATTTCAGCATTAACTCAAACATCCACAGTCCAAAGTCTCATCTGAGACAAGGCAAGTGCCTTCTGCCTATGAGCCTGTAAAATAAAAGCAAGTTAGTTACTTCCTAGATACAATGGGGGTGTAGGTATTGGGTAAATGCAGCTGTTCCAAAAGGGAAAATTTTGACAAAACAAAGGGGCAAATTCAAAATTCAGTCGGGAAGCCAAATCTTAAAGCTCTAAAATGATCTCTTTTGACTCTATGTCTCACAATCAGGTCACACTGATGTAAGAGATGTGCTCCCATGGTTTGGAGCAGCTCCACCCCTGTGGCTTTGCAGGGTGCAACCTCACTTCTGGCTGCTTTCATGGGCTGCCATTGAGTGTCTGCAGATTTTCCAGGTGCACGGTGCAAGCTGTCAGTGGATCTACCATTCTGGAGTCTGGAGGATGGTGGCCCCCTTCTGACAGCTCCACTAGGTGGTGCCCCAGTAGGGACTCTGTGTGGGGATTTGACCCCACATTTCCCTTCTGCACTGCCCTAGAAGAGGTTCTTGATGAGGGACCTGCCCCTGCAGGGAACTCCTACCTGGGCATCCAGGCATTGCCATATATCTTCTGAAATCTAAGCAGAGGTTCTCAAACCCCAATTCTTGACTTCTGTGCACTTGCAGGCTCAACACCATATGGAAGCTGCCAAGGCATGGGGCTTGCACCCTCTGAAGCAACAGCTAGAACTGTCTCTTGGCCGGACGTGGTGGCTCACGCCTGTAATCCTCAACACCATATGGAAGCTGCCAAGGCATGGGGCTTGCACCCTCTGAAGCAACAGCTAGAACTGTCTCTTGGCCGGACGTGGTGGCTCACGCCTGTAATCCCAGCATTTTGGAAGGCCGAGGTGGGTGGATCACGAGGTCAAGAGATCAAGACCATCCTGACCAACATGGTGAAACCCCATCTCTACCAAAAGTATGAAAAATTAGCCGGGTGTGGTGGTACATGCTTGTAGTCCCAGCTACTCAGGAGGCTGAGGCACGGGAATTGCTTGAAACTGGAAAACAGAAGTTGCAGTGAGCCGAGATTGCACTACTGCACTCCAGCCTGGTGATAGAGTGAGACTCTGTCTAAAAAAAAAAAACCGTCTCTTGGCCTCTTTTAGTCATGGCTAGAGCCGCTGGGATGCAGGGCACCAAGTCCCTAGACTACACACAGCAGAGGGACACTGGTCCTGACCCATGAAATCATTTTTTCCTCATAAATCTTGGGGCCTTTGATGGGAGGGGCTGCCACAAAGATCTCTAACATGTCCTGGAGACATTTTTCCCATTGTCTTGGTGATTGACATTTGGTTCCTCATTACTTATGCAAATTTCTGTAGCTGGTTTGAATTTCTCCTCAGAAAATTGGATTTTCTTTTCTACGGCATTGTCAGGCTGCAAAATTTCCAAACTTTTATGCTCTGTTTCTCTTTTAAAACTGAATGCCTTTAGCAGCACCCAACTCACCTCTTGAATGTTTTGCTGCTTAGAAATTTATTCTGCGACATACCCTAAATCATCTCCCTCATGTTGAAAGTTCCACAAATCTCTAAGGCAGGGGCAAAATGCTGCCAGCTTCTTGGGTGAAACATAACAAGAGTCACTTTTGCTTCAATTCCCAACTAGTTCCTCATCTTCATCTGAGACCACCTCAACCTGGATCTTATTGTTCATATCACTATCAGCATTTTTGTCAAAGCCACACAACAAGTCTCTAGGAAGTTCCCAACTTTCCCACATTTTCCTACCTTCTTCTGAGACCTCCAAACTGTTTCAGCCTCTGCCTGTTACCAAGTTCCAAAGTTGCTTCCACATTTTACAGTATCTTTTCAGCTATGCCACAGACCTGATACCAATTTACTATATCAGTCCATTTTCATGCTCCTGATAAAGCCATACCCAAGACTGGGCAATTTACAAAAGAAAGGGGTTTATTAGACTTACAGTTCCATGTGGCTGGGGAGATCACATAATCATGGTGGAAGTCGAAAGGCACATCTCACATGGCAGCAGACAAGAGAAGAGAGCTTGTGCAGGGAAATATTCCTTTTTAAAACCATCAGATCTCATGAGACTTATTTGCTATCATAAGAACAGCACAGGAAAGATCTGCTCCCATTATTCAATTACCTCCCACCTGGTACCTCCCACAACTCATGAGCATTCAAGATGAGATTTGGGTGAGGACACAACCAAACCATAGCACCAAGGAATATAGTAAGAGTTCCAGAAAAACACCAGGAGCTAGGGAAGAGACATGAAAAAAAAATCCCCTTATAGCCCTCAGAAAGAACCCACCTGCAGACATCAAGACCATAGAGTTGTAGTCTCCATAACCATGAGCAAATAAATTTCTGTTGTTTAAGTCATTTAGTTTGTGCTACTTTGTTATAGCAACCCTACCACTCTAATACAGAGGATTTAGTTTCTTTCCCTCAGTATTGCTATATTCTTCCTATTGTTTACTTTTGCTTTTGCTTTTCTCCCCAGTGTTACTTGGGGAGGATTTCTTGGGATTTTCCTTTCTATTCAAGTTTTCAACGGATATTCTCTTTATGGGCCCATGTGGCATTTATATTTCAAAATCAAATTTTGTTAATGGTTTTCCTCTTGATGACTGAGTTGAAAAGGTTGATTTAATCCATTCTTTAAAGTATGATTCAATATTCATTCATCTCTTTATTCATTCTACTGGATTCTCAGAGTGTGTGAAAATGAAATGCTGTAGAGATTGTTTGGTATTTATGAAACGTTTATACTCAGAATTAAAAAGGGTAGTTTCAATACTATCCATTTCCCATTTAAAGCAATTAATAGGGTTTAGTTAGCATCAACTTAAACTGAACAGAAGGTACATTCTAGAAGAAGCCTCATAGAGGGGTGTGGGAGAGGAAGTTTGTGTTTTATTTTGGAGTTTATGATGAGTATTGATTTAGATCATAGAGAGCTAGATACAATTTGGAAAGCATGAGAACAGAAGTTAAAAAGTGTGATATCACTGTGCTTTATGCCAAGCAAGGATATTCTGTCCTCTTTAGAGAACAGTATGACTGAAAGAGGGGTTCAGCCAGTGGTCATCTGCAGCAGAGCAATACCAAAAACAACCTGGATTTGCACACACTGTACAGGGCCCAGCCAGGCCACAGAACCATCTTGGCATATTTTCATATGGATGCCTCCACCATGCACAGAGCTGTATTAAAGAAAAACAGAGGACAATCTATCCCTTCTGTAATTCAATACAATTCAAGCCACATTTATTAATGCTCCTGTATGGTATGTATGCTGCCAGTTGTGAGAAGATGAATAAGGCTTGGGCCATGCTTTATTCAGTTCACAGTCTGGGGAGGGACATCAAAAAGTCTTCATAGAGTATGTCAGGCTTGACAATGTGTCAAGAACATGGATCAAATAATATTTGTCTTTATATTTCCAATACTTACAACAATACTGTGGGAGAAGTATTATTATGCCAAGTACTCCGATGGGAGCGTAAGGGTCACACAGCTGCCGAATGTCAAGGATGGGACTTGAGCTATTAGTCCATCACTATAGAATCTTCTATGAAACTGAAGAAGGGGAGTCTGATGGTTTTTAGTCAGGGAAATGGTGTATTCTGGCTTGTTTTCAACTAGGTGGAAAAAGAGTGGAGGGTGGCAACTTTCTACCAAGACTATCTAAGCCAAATTCACAATCAGCTCAGGAAACACGTATCTCTGATACTCAAATTCTATTAAACGGTTTGAAGGAAGGCATTTGGTTTATAAATGCTGAACATATAAACTTTTGGTACCATTGAATGTAGAAATAATCCATATAGAAAAAGTATATGTTCTTAAGTATTTTAAGTTAATATAGGCCCATGGACATGCATCTGGAGGTAGGACTTTTAATACAGTTCACTTTGTTTTGTGCCTTTATCCCATAGGGCTTAATTCCAAAATCAGGCAACCAAAAAACACATAAGGATTCAGGGACCACTTTTTTAATGGAAGTTCTAACAAAAAGAAGGACTTTTAAAGTCTGTATCCTCAAACACAACATTTTACCTTCTAAAACAGCCCTAGACTTTAATGTCTTAAGTCTCATTTTGAAACAATTATTGTACTGTGCTTTTATTCACAGATCAGCATGCTCATCTTTGTAAGTGCCAATTCCAGAGGACATTTGGCTTCTGGATGTCTAAAGCTGCAGAAGGAACATATTTTGAAGTGCTTTCAAAATTTTAGTAATGAAACTCTGCCTTTCACCTTCAGCTCACCATGAAGTCAATTGTATTATTCCAGCTGAGCAACTTCCTACAAGTCTTTATTGCTCACCTGACCCTCAACAATAATAAGAACACAACAGGTATTAGAAATAATTAGAGGTGAAGAAAAAAGAAATCTTTTCAAATGTACTTGGAGCAACACTAAAACCTGAGTGGTGACTAGACCTTTCCCAACAGGCAAAGGTTATTGTTTTAGTTACTTCTTTCAGAAATTATTTTCATATTCTGTTTTGTCTATATTGTTCCCAGGGAAAGAAAAAATATTACTATATGGAGACTTTTTCACATATCCTCCTTTTCCTGTAAAATGCAGTTGATTTTAAAGTTGTATTATTATTTCTTATATTGTTGCTGTTACTATTGTTATTGGTAATGAAACATACTGTTAATCTGACACCCTTTAAAATCACACCTGGTGAGGATTGGCAGCCATACATGGAAAGACACAGTATCTCAAAAGTTCTATGACTACGCAGTAAGCACTAGTAATCCCTAGTCAGGGGACTGGTGGGTGAAAGGAAGAACTTAGAATGAAATCTGTGTTATCAGTCATTTTATTCCTTAAGAGAAAGACAAATTAAATCATGAAAAGAATGACAGCAATATGTTATTATTTTGTGCCAGTTTAATAGTATTTTGTCATATAAAGAAAACTGGCCATTTATGTTTCAGTTCCAGAAAGAGAAAGACAGAATTTCTTGGGACACAATTTCTGGAGAAACAGTTCCTTGGAATAATGATAGATATTATAATGAAAGAACATATGAGAAGTTATCGTAGAGGTTTAAATAAAACTGAATTGCTTTGGACAGAACTTCTCGGAGTTTTTAATATACTAATATGGCTTATGGCACTGCCAGAAGAGGATTTAGTATGTAGCATTTCTAAAATTCATCTTTTTTCATGGAGGATGCTTCAAGACCAGAGTTCTTCAAAATATGTTAGTGCTCATAACAGAAGATATTTCATTTTGGTATAAGAAATGACTTTACACTATCTTTTGAATCAAAGTGTTACAACTTTGAGATAATCGAGATTTACTTTGGCTATTAGCATACCAAAATTTTCATGTTCTTTTCAGAATGATTACAGACTAATACCTCATTCAAATGCAGAGGGTAGAAGGCATGGCAGCTGGTTGTGTCTTTATTTAGCTGGCTGCACCAGAAGTTTTATTGTATCTACAAACAGAGTTTATAAATATCTAAAATGTTGCTATGGCCTTTTGCTAGCAATAGCCCCTGAGGGAAGGACAAGAAATAATTAAAGCAGGAGGTTTAGGAAAAATCATTTTAAAAGGCAGATCAGTTTACTAAAGGACCATGTGCACTCTGCCAGTAAGGGAGGGTTGTAGTTCCATTTAACTTACTTTATTGACATCTTATGAGTGACCTTGCACTATATTTTTAGATGAAAGTTTTGTGTTGGGTAATGTGCTCAAACAAAAAATATAGAGCACATGGCAATTGGTTAAAATCTGTGAACAGGAAGACTGACATTTTTAAATAGGTCTTACCAACAGATTGGAACCCCAACCACTACAAAGACAAAGAATTGTGGCCAAATAAAAAGGAAAACTCTTGTTATATGATGACCTTTTCTCTTAAAACCTCATTAAGAAAATGTCCTTTTCTTTCAGTTTTCCAGGAGATGGCATGTATGCTATCAAAAACATCAGGAATTCAAAAGTTGATGTGCTTCCAAGTAGTAACAATTTCTCAGGGAAATATTCCCAGAGTAAACATCTCCTTGCCCAATGCATTCCACAGAGCATCTTTAGAGGCTTTTAAAATTGTATTCCAAGGTTTTTGAATAAATGGCCATGTAGAGTGTTGAAATCAGTTTAGAAGGGTGAGAAGCTAAAGAATAATTTCATAAGTTAGAATCTAGACCTCTTGGGAGTAAATTTTTCCATGATATGGTCTTCATTCTTCTAAAGTGGTTTACTGCTTTTAGTGTATCTTGAAAAGCATGTGAAATATTTAAACCAGTTTTACAATATATTAATTCTCTCTTTCATACTCCATGCATTTGAAAAGAAAGACACTCAATATTTTAATATTTTTTTTCTGCTTCTATTGTATATGAGGGTAATTTCAGAGGCTTTTTTTTTCAGAATCTTTACAATTGTCAGTGAGACCTGCTCAACCTCTTATGGTCTTCATCACTGGTTCCCCGTCTGTAATCAACCATTTTCTCTAAGCATAAAATACAGGAAAATTATAAACAATATATTATGAACTTACTGGGTAGAATATCAGTAAAAACCAATAATGACAAAAAAAATCACAGATTTCTAAAATATGAGAATTAGAAAGAAGTTTGATATTAGGTACTTCAACTATCTGTACAGCAAGAAAACAGAACTTTCCTGAGATCAAATAACTCTTCAGCAAAAACTACAGTTAGTTTCAGAGATCTCCTATTTCTCAGGCTAGCGGATTTTTGACAGACCGTTTGACTTCCTATAATATGCTTGCTCTAAAACTACTTTAGCTGTAATTCTTCACTCCTAAATTCTCAGAATGCTCAAAGAAATACAATTATTGGATTACTGTATTAACACTACAGTATTGAGTCTACTGGCATAAATCTGTGTTCTGCTTATAGTATCCTAATTCAGCTTGGAAGGATCAGCCTGTTCAAAATAATACCCATACGCAGGCCCTTTTTACAAGTCATTATAAAAAGAGTTCTTTCTCTGACTTTATATTCTGGCCAATAGAATTCTAAGAAACGGGTTATATGATTCACTCAGGCTCAGATACTAGTGACTCAAAACAAGTGCAGTTAGGCTCTCAAGACTTTATGTAAATTTTAAAAGACTAAAGCAATATTGTGAAATATTCTGCTTTTAGCTTCAACATATATGCATAGTACAATACAATAACTATGAATGTATACAGACATCACTGGCAAGTGAGTTTATCAGGAACTATCAAACCTCCTCACTAGGGAAGATAAAACGCTTAAGTAGGAATGAGAAAATGTCTCTCCAGGTTAGGCTTTGTGTCTTTTCCATCATCTCTCATATTGATTCTTTATTCTTTTCCTATATTCTTTTGTTGTGACATATTTTAGCCAAAGATTCATACTGAGTCGCAGTGTTAACATATCAGGTCCTCCATCATTCTTTCATTCAAAGAAGATGTCATGAGTGCCTATATGTGCTCACATTGGACTAGGTAGTGGCGATAATAAGGCAACCATGTTACACATAGTCCTTAATCTCAAGGCATTCACATGGTAGTGAAGTATAGACTAGAACTTGAGCAACTCAAAATTTATAGCTTTTCCCAATGAGACCTGTTTCACTAACATTGGCTTTTTTGTGGTCTGTCTGTTAGGGACTTGATGCCCCATCTAAAATACACATTTATGATTTTATCCCTCCACTAGGGAGACCTAATAAATGCAATAGCTAAAACAAAAATGAATTATGTTTCTTTTTTGAGTTTGGAGGAAATATTAGGAGCACACTTTTTTATTTTCAAGACTTACTGTTAAGTTCATTGAAAGCCTTTATTTGCAAATAATTACATAAAGAGAAGTGTAAAGGAGTGAATCAGTCCTCTCAGTTTTTACCTGCCTCCTATTAAAATTTACCTTTCAAAATGGTTGACCTTATGGACATAAAATTGAGCCTCATTTATTCAAAGATTGCTTACTCAGAAAACTCTGCTAACTGATTTCCAAGTACCCAGAAGAATGTCTATAAACAGACAAAACTGATTTTGTGGTCTTTGTGCCAAAGGTCATGCATGATACTCATAAAAGAGATTGTCTGACAATCAGTCAAAGTCCATTGTACTTATACTTTGCCTTTAATTTTAATATACTTAATTAGTTTGTTTCCCAGTCCACACCAGCTTGTATGTTACAATTCAGGAAAAGCAATTTTATAGCCATCTCCCAGGGAAGCAATGAGATTTGACAATCTGATAAAACAATGGGAAAGGAAGAACAAACACAAAACAAACAAACAAAATCTGGCTTAAGAGCATCAGTCTTAGGAAATTTGTTGCTACATGGCCAAAGGCTCTATTCACTTCAACAGCCCATGAGATTATCATGATCTTATTGGATAGTAAAGAAATGGATTGATTCATTCAACACACATTTTTAAAGAACCTAATACAGGCCTGGGATTGGGGAAGCAAAGAGAAGTGAAAAGTCCTTCATGCTCTTGAAAATTTTACAGTCCAGTAGAGAACCCAGAAACAAATCCACACATCTACAGTGAACTCATTTGCAGCAAAGGTGCCAAGAACATATACTGGGGAAAAGACAGTCTCTTTAATACATAGGCAGGGAAAACTGGATATTCATATGCAGAAGAATGAAACTAGACCCCTATCTCTTACCATTTACACAAATTAAATAAAAATGGACCGAAGGCTTAAATCTGAGACCTCAAACTATAAAGTTGCTACAAGAAAACAGGAAAACTCTTCAGAACATTGGACTGGGCAAAAATTTCTTGAGAAATGCAGCACAAGCAAAGACAACCAAAAGCAAAAATGCAACCAAAGTAAAAACGGGCAAATGGGATGACATCGGGTTAAAAAGCTTCTGCCCAGCAAAGAAAACAATCACAAGTGAAGAGCCAATCCACAGAACTGGAGAAAATATTTGTGAACTAACCATCTAACAAGGGATTAATAACAAGACTATATAAGGAACTGAAACAACTCTATAGGAAAAAATTTGTTAGGTTGTTGCAAAGGTACTTGTAGTTTTGCCATTAAAAGTAATGGCAAATGTCATTACTTAATAGTAATCCGATTTAAATAATGGTCAAAATATCTGAACAGGCATTTCTCAAAAGAAGACATACAAATGACAAACAGACATATGCAAAGGTGCTCAACATCATTGATCACCAGAGAAATGCACATCAAAACTACAATGAAATGTTATCTAACCACAGTTAAAATGGCTTATATCCAAAATACAGGCAGTAACAAATGATAGTGAAAATGCGGTAAAAAGGGAACCCTGGTACACTGTTGGTGAGAACGTAAATTAGCACAACCACAATGAGAACATTTTGACAGTTCCTCCAAAACCTGCAAATACAGCTATGCTATGATGCAGCAATCTTACTGCTGGGTATATACCCAAAGAAGGAAAATCAGTATATCAAAGAGCTATCTACACTGTTGTGTTTGGTGCAGCGCTGTTCACAATAGCCAAAATTTGGAAGCAATCAAAGTGTCCATCAACAGATGAAGAGATAAGGAAAATGTGTTACTTATACACAATGGAGTACTATTCAGCCATAAAAAGAATGAACTCTTGTCATCTGCAACAACATGGATGGAACTGGAAGTCATTATCCTAAGTGAAATAAACCAGGCACAGAAAAACAAACATAGCATGTTCTCATTTATTTGTGAGATTTAAAAATCAAAGCAATTGAACTCATGGAAATAGAGACTAGAAGGATGATTACCAGAAGCTGGAAAGGATAGTGTGTGTGTGGCAGGGGGTGGGGCAGAGGAGGAGTTGGAGATGTTAATGGATCCAAAAAATAGAAAGAATGAGTAAGACCTAGTATTTGCTGGCACAACAGAGTGACAATAGTAAAAAATAATTTAACCGTACATTTAAAAATAATTGAAAGTACAATTGGGTTTATAATGCAGAGGATAAATTATTGAGGGGATGAATACCCCATTTTACACGATATAATTATTATGCATTGCATGCTTGTATCAAAAAATTTCATACACCCCATCAATGTATACAACTAGTATGCACCCACAAAAATTAAAATTAAAAAAAAACTTAAAACAAGGAAAATTTTACAGTCTAGCTGGGATGGCAAAAACATAAGAAAATATAATAGAAAGAGATAGAAAGTAGAATGGGTATACAAAGAGGGAAGAAACTGATTTGTCTTGAAGACTTAATGGATCACTAATATTTGAAGTTGGTCTTAAATGCCAATTGGGGACTTTCCAAATTGATAATAGAGGAATGGTTATAATAGGAAGAAGACATGGTATATGAGAAGGCATAATAATGACAGAGCATGTTATGTGTGGTAAGTAGAATTCTAAGATGGCCCCCAAGATTCCCACCCTTGCTGGATGTGCCCTGTATAATCTCTTCCTCTTAAGTGTGAGCAGGATGTGCCTATGCATATGATGGGATACCAGTCACATGACTATGTTGTATTATCTATCAAAAGGAATTTTACAGTTGCAATTAATGGTCCCAATCAGTTGCCTTGGAGCTAACAAAAATAAAGGGTTTCATGGGAGAGTCTGATCTTATCAGGTAAGCCCTTAACAGAAGTCAAGAGGTTCAAAAAGAAAGAGAGATTCACCTGTTGGCCTTTAGAGAGCAAAATATCACTTTATGTGTGGGGCCTCTGACACATTATGTGTCAGAGACCTGACAGCTGCCTCTGGGAGCTAGAGCGGCCCCCATACAGCTGTTAGCAATAAAACAGATACCTCAGTTATACAACAGTAAGGACATAGATTCTACAAACAACCTGAAGGAATTTGGAACTGAATCATTCGCTGGTTCAGTTTCTGTATGAAAAGACAGCTGCCCTAGGCTTTCATTTCACCTTAGTGAGACCCTGAGTGTAGAATCCAGCTAAAATGCATCAGACTCCTGATCTACAGAAACTGTGGGATAATACATTTGTGTCATATGAAGCTGTTAAATTTCTGAAAAATTCTTATGTATCAATAGGTAAATGAATACAGCATTCTTGGGGAACAGAAAATCAGTTAAAATTTCTGGATGGGTGTTAGGTAGACAAGACTACAGGAGAAATACAGATGAGGACAAATAATTAAGAGTCTGAGGCATCATGGAAAGATTTTCTCTGTGGGCCACAGGGAACAGAGAAAACAGCTGTTTAAGGTAGTCAATGTAAAGGTAAAGGGTGCCAATAACAAGTTTGTGTTTTAGGAAGTTAACACTGGCCAATGTGACAAAGATGGATTGGATAGGAGAGATGATAGAAGAAGGGAACTGAGGTGGGCTGTGCTAAAATAATCCCAGTAAATGATTATGAAAGTTTATTGAAAGACAATGACAGCAATGAGGAAGAAGATTAGAAAGATATTTAGAAGATAAGATCAACTGATGACTGACAGGAGACCAACATGAAAGAGCAAAATGAGGGAAGAATGATTCAGACTTCATTCCTTCAATGATACAAGAATAAGAAAAGATAAACAATCAGAGAACTTACTTTGTATTTTGAAAAATGGCATGTTTTAATTGATTGCAGTACTTCTAAGTGGTTAAGAAGGAAACTCATAGGCAGCTAAAAATATAGTTCTGGAAAAAGGTGAAGGCTGGAGATTTGATTGAGTAGTTAACAGTAGAGTTTAAAGCACAGGAATAAATGAGATAATTCATGAAGAATATGTACTCAGAAAATATGATGACAGATTAAACTCAGGGGAACATTAACATTGAAGTGTACAAATAAGAAGAGCAGGGGAAAAATAAGACATTGTTATTATAATAAGAATAAAATCTAGAGAAAAATCATCTCTTGAAAGCTGAGGGATAATAAATTCTCAAATAAATGAAGACTGAAGATTGCCCTTTGTTTATGGTTAAGTAGAGTAAGGATTAAAGAAAAGCATTTGGGTTTAGCAATAAGAAAATCCTTGACCCTGTTAAGAACAGTGTGGCTTTAGTAAGAGAGTTGCAAAGCAATGGTGGATGTTAATGTTATAGTGCAGGGGATTTTAGGAATGAATGGGGAGAGATACATAGTGGACTAAAAGGACTGCAATGAATTTCTTTCAAATAGCTTGGCAACAAGAGATTCTTCTCATTGGAAACTAAGAGAAATAATGCATTTTTATAAGTACAAGATAATCCATAGAATGGGAGGAATTATTCACATATCATATATCTAGTAATGGCTTGTGTCTAGAATATATAAAAGCCCCTCACCACTCAATAATAAAGAGACAACCAAAATGTTCAGTCATATCTTTTTAGATTACAGATTTGTATATCTTTTCAAAGATATACAAATGGCCAATAAGCACACACAAAAAATGCTTGACATCATTAGTCATCAGAGAAATGCAAATCAAAGCCACAATGGATGACTAGAATTAAACAGTCAGATAACAAGAATTGGCAAGGACGTGGAGAAATTAGAACCCTCATATACTGCTGTTGGGGATGTAAAATGGTACAGCAACTTCGAAAAGCAGTCTGGCCTAATTAAATAATTAAATACAGAATTATTATATGACCCAGTAATTTCATTCCTAGGTATATATCAAAGAGGAATGAAAACTTATCTTCACACTTGTGGACACAAAACGCACCCACAAATGTTTATAGCAGCATTAAGTAAAAGAGCCAAAGGCACAAAGAAGGGATGCAAGTTCAGCTTTCTGCTTATGGCTAGTCAGTTTTCCCAACACCATTTATTAAAAATAGGGAATCCTTTCCTCATTGCTTGTTTTTGTCAGGTTTGTCAAAGATCAGATGGTCATAGATGTGTGGCATTATTTCAGAGGCCTCTGTTCTGTTCCATTGGTCTATTCTATATCTCTGTTTTGGTACCAGTTCCATGCTGTTTTGATTACTGTAGCCTTGTAGTATAGTTTGAAGTCAGATAGCATGATGCTTCCAGCTTTGTTTTTTGTTGTTTTTTGGATTTTTTTCCCCATAGAATTGTCTTGGCTATGTATGCTCTCTTTAGATTCCATATGAAGTTTAAGGTGGTTTTTTCCAATTCTGTGAAGAAAGTCAGTGGTAGCTTGACAGGGATAGCATTGAATATATAAATTACTTTGGGCAGTATGGCCATTTTCACGATATTGATTCTTCCTAACCATGAGCATGGAATGTTTTTCCATCTGTTTGTGTCCTCTCTTATTTCCTTGAGCAGTGGTTTGTAGTTCTCCTTGAACAAGTACTTCATATCCCTTGTTAGTTGCATTCCTAGGTGTTTTATTCTCTTTGTAGCAATTGGGAATGGGAGTTCCAGATGAATTAAAGATTTAAACATAAGATCAAACACCATAAAAACTCTAGAAGAAAACCTAGACAATACCATTCAGGACATAGGTATGGGCAAGGACTTCATGAGTAAAACACTAAAAGCATTGGCAACAAAAGCCAAAATAGACAAATGGGATCTAATTAAGCTAAAGAGCTTCTGCACAGCAAAAGAAACTATTATTAGACTGAACTGGCAACCAACAGAATGGGGAAAATTTTTGCAATCTACCCATCTGACAAAGGGCTACTATTCAGATTCTACAAAGAACTTAAACAAAATTACAAGAAAAAAACAAACAACTCCATAAAAGTAGGCAAAGGATATGAACAGACACTTCTCAAAAGAAAACATTTATGCAGCCAACAAACGTATGAAACAAAGCTCATCATCGTTGGTTATCAGATAAATGCAAATTAAAACCATCTTACACCAGTTAGAATAGCAATCATTAAACAATCAGGAGACAACAGATGCTGGAGAGGATGTGGAGAAATAGAAATGCTTTTACACTGTTGGTGGGAGTGTAAATTAGTTCAACCATTATAGAAGACAGTGTGGTGATTCCTCAAGGATCTAGAACTAGAAATACCATTTGACGCAGCAATCCCATTACTATATACCCAAAGGATTTTAAATCATTCTATTATAAAGACACATGCACATGCATGTTATTGCAGCACTGTTCACAATAGCAAAGACTTGGAACCAACTAAAATGCCCATCAGTAATTAACTGGATAAACAAAATATGGCACATATACACCATGGAATACTATGCAGCCATAAAAAAGGATGAGTTCATGTCCTTTGCAGAGACATGGATGAAGGTGGAAACCATAATTCTCAGCAAACTGACACAAGAACAGAAAACCAAACACTGCATGTTCTCACTCATAAGTGGGAGTTGAACAATGAGGACACATGGACGCAGGGAGAAGAACATCACACATGGGTCCTATCAGGGGGTGGGGTCCTAGGGGAGGGATAGCAGGGGTCAGGGAATTGGGGACGGATAGCATTAGGATAAATACCTAATGTAGATGACGGGGTGATGGGTGCAGCAAACCACCATGGCACGTGTATACCAAAACTGCACGTTCTGCACATGTACCCCAGAACTTAAAGTATATATATAAAAAAAGAGCCAAAGGCAGAAACAACCCAAATAATTGAAGAAATGGATTTAAATTCGTGGTGTATTCACACAAATGCAATATTATGTGTACTTAAAGGGGAACAATATCCAGATACAAACAACATGATGAACCTTGAAAACATTATGCTGAGTGAAGAAAAGCCTGCCACAAAAGACTATGTATCGTTTGATTCTTTTCATATGAAAGTACAGAATGGGGAGATTTATAGAGTCAGAAAGTAGATTAGTGTTGCTTTAAGCTGGGATAGGGTAATGCAGGAGTGCAGCACTGAAGAATATACAGGAAAAATAGCAAATGGGTACAGGTTTATTTTTGAAAGTGTTCTAAAATTATGTTGATGGTTTCACAAAAATGTGAATATTCTAAAAAAAATCCTTGAATTGTATTATTTAAATGGGTGAACTGTACTTCAATAAAGCTGTTTTTAGAAAAGAAAGTTAAAAGAGAGATTCAACATAATAGGGTTAAAAGAAACATTTCTTTTAGCTCGTGAGAGATTCCAGTATGTTTGCCTTTGGAGGGGAAAGAATTGGTGACTATTCATAGAGATTGATGGTCATGATGATAACTCTGAATCATCAGAAAAGGTCAAATGCTGTTCAATATGTAATATCTTTTAGAAAAAGTTCCAGTAAAAACTTCTAGATGAAATTGACTCCTTTGAACACTAAACTTGCTTTCTTTTATAGGAAAATTAATTTGTGAGGAACATGCATTCCCTCAATGATGATGGACAAATGAGGTGTTACTCTAGCTAGAGGAATGATGGTTACCAAAAAAGTGTCTTTCTGCAAAATTATTTCTTATTTCTAAAGCTTTGAGGAAATTTTCTGGGCTATGAAAAAAGAAAAGGAAAAATGTACCAAATCTCATAGAGTTTTTAATTAGATCTGGATTAACAGTTAGCTGTCTTGACTCATTAGATGTATAGGTTACACAGTTAGGCTACAGACCTGTTCCACTAGATCAAGAATGGAAGGCCTACAGTAGCCACCTATCCAGCTGATAGATTTTAACCAGGATAAGTTCTGGTATTCCTTGTGTTTCCGCCAAAATCTTTCCTGTCACCACTGTGTTTCTCTTTTGAAATTGTGTTCAGCATTATTATTGCTTTTATTTATTTTTTACAAAGTACTGCATTACTCTTCAATGCCTGCAGTTGTAGTACATTGCCTGGATATTAAAAACAGATTGTTAAATACTTGCTGGCAAAACCCCAGAGGATCTATGAGGATTTATTTGTTTTAAAATTTATTAAAATTCTCTGGATACAGATTAATTTTGCTTGCTCAATATTTTTTTATTGTTTCACCTGTTATTGAGTAGAAGCTGCAACTGGAAAAGTTTTTGTTTTGTTTAAGTTCCCAAGTTCTATCAAAATTGTTTAAAAGTTTCTAAATTTTTTTTTACTGGAATGATTTGCTTTGAAATAACCTACCACCCTCAGGAGGGGGTTACTCACACAAGGTATCCAGATGTCTTGGGTAAGGAGCAAATATTCAGCATCTTTGAGCAAGGGCAAGAGCACTTGGAACTTGGCAGGAGCTTAGCCCATTAAAAGAAGAGACTCTCCACTTCTCTGTTGATGACCAAGGGAAACGGTCTGCTGGATTCCGATTGTGAGAAAAGGCAGCTGAGCCTTGTATTTGATGGAATAAGCCAGGCAAAACAACTTGCCTAGTGCTGCAAGGGCGAGTCAGATCAGAGCATCCTGTGAAAGGAAGTCTGAAAGGGACAGGGATTCATTTCTGGAAAAGAGCATCATCACAGAAAACTACTTAATAAATAAGTGCTGTTTTTTTCTTGATTAGAATTTGAGTTTAAATGTAGAGGTGAAGTGATTTAAAATAAACAAACAAGCAAACAAATAGAAGAAGGGGTTCTGGTTTAAATAAAAATGATGAGCTTCAATTTGGTACCTGTTCAGAAAAGAAAGCATGTGATAGAGGAAAAAAAAATATTAGGGGTTTTAGGGGAAATTTTTTAGGCCATATATGAAAATGGAGCTATCCTGCTCTTCCTCTAAGATTTACCACATAATTCTCCTGCGTTTCTATTATGAAACCAGAAATTCTAAGTAATCTTCTTCTAGTGTCCTCAGAGGTGAGATCAGTAGATACAGACTAAAAGAGACCTCAATTCTATAAATAATTTTCTTATCCAAAGGCACAGAATCTTTGATATGAATCTGTATGTTGTCAATATGTTAATATGAGCATGGAAAAGACACAGAATTAGGCCTACAAAATCCTTAGTTGGAATCACTGTTACTCAGTTAGTGGATGAGTGGCCATTAGACTCTTTAAGCCTCAATTGCTTTACATTTACCTCTGTTTCCTCATCTGTAAATTGGGGATAAAATATTATCTGACATAGTTAACAATCAACTGGGACATATGCATATATTATATATATGTTACATATATATGATAACTCTTCATGGGTTGAAAAACAAAATATTAATACTTATGTTAACGACAAAATATCCTTGAACATTTTTCATACAAATTTACAAGGCCAAGATTTGAACATGGGACTATATGACTCCACAGTTTTTTTCCCCCAAATTTCTTTGTTAGTTAATCAGCTTCCAGTGAATATTTACAATATGCAAGACATTTTTTTTTTTTGAGGGCTACCAAATGGAAGCAGAAGTAGATAATGTTTTCAAGGAACTGAGAGTTTACACTAGAAGACAAGACATGGGTACAAATTATCTACCCCCATAAGTTAGAAAATGATGAGTCTTAAGAGATGTTTATTCAACTAGTTGTTGGATAATTACTTCCTATACATCTGCAATGTGACAGGTACTGTGTTGCCTGGGGACATAATGATAAGCAGAAATAGACATGTTTAATTTTCCTGTCAGTTTGGAGCTAATAGTCTAGAGAAAGAAGACAGATGTTGATCAAATACATGCAAAATCACAATATTTATAAGGGCTTAAAAGCAACGATACTTGGAAGGTGGTAGATAATTCAGAGAAGAATGACTCTCTCCAATAGATAATACAGAAGAATGCTTTATAGAATAGAGCTCATTAGAGCTGAGCTTCTGAGGGTAGGTAACATTGGGATTTACAGAGTAGAAGGGAAAGTTGTCTCAAACAGAGGATACATGCAGTATGAGACAAAGAATAGGTTTAGTCAAGTAAGGAGTCTTTAAATGTGTTTAAAGGAATTAAAAGTAAATCCATTTGCCCAAGAGGTTTAGAAAAATAAAATTTAACAAGTATGTTGCAATCAAATTGTGAAGATTTTGAATGCCAGGTTAAAGAGTTTGGATATTATTGTGTGTCCTTTAAAAAAATCTGTGGAATTTTATAAACAGTAGGGATATGTTAGCATTGTATATATGTTAACTAATACTTTTGGACTTCAATTTGTTTATAAAATCAGGTCAATAAAATTAATCATCAGCATCAGATGGAACAGTAATAATAAATGTTTTATTTAAAGACACAAATAGATGCATTAAGTTTCTTTGTGAAAAAAGAATGGCATACAGTCACCTATTTAAGTATGGAATGTTAGGGCCACATAGACTCTTAGCAACCAGAGTGAGCAGCGGGTTTTACAAGTTAGGAAGCTGAAGTCCAAAGACATTAGACTCAAGTGCGGCCAAACAACTAATAAGACCCATAGTCCAGATGTCCTGCTTCCCAGGCCAGGGTTTTTTTTTTTTTTTTACCACTTCATGGAGTCTCTTACTTTTAACACTTCTGTTTATTTAGGAAAATGATACTCTTATTGCAGCTGGGTTTGTCCAACCCATAATGGCCTTCCACTGTTTTACACCATGCAGTGAAGGATAGATTTTTTTCTTACTCTGGATGAGAACAGCTGGGTGTAGGCTATCAGATGCAGGGCTCTAAACAGATCCTCCACTGTGTCCATCCTAGGATTTTGTCCCATGTCTGAGAAAATTAAATAACTAATGGGAAGAAACCACAGGCAACTAAGAAGCCACTCAGGAAAGACCTCATTCCAAAGAATAAAAGAAGCCAGGATGCACTCACTCAGATCAAGTTGCATAAATTAGGTCTGGAAGAGAGAACGTGGTCCCTGGCCTTGTCACTGTTGGTCCTTCATTAGAGTTACTAAGTAAAGGGGTTGTAGCAAAAAAACAAATAAAGCTTAAAATGTTCTGTTTCTCTACCACCTGTGGGGGACATTGAGAATGTAAGGTATAAGTGGCAGGGATGCCAGCAACACTGGCATTTGGCAGCCTCCAGGGCCATGGCAATGTGGGTTGCTTGTCACCTAGGTGCAAACATCACCTCATGTGGCTTTAGGTGCTGACATCATTAATCAGCAGCATCAATATCAACAAATTTGCCTCTTCTTGGCATTTGGTAGCTTAATCATCACTTTTCCCTAGGCGTCACGGCAGAAAAGAAATGGGTACAAATAATGAAGTACCAAGGGTATTTGTGGCAATTATCTGGGGGTCTCTCAGAATCCCTAGTTTAAAAATTAAGAGGGATGAATACCTTATAGAATGAGATGGGAGTGAGCAGTTAAACTATCTTATTACATTTCTTCTATAAGTAAAAAGCAAAAACAAATTTAAACCTGATATTTAAAAGAAATTTATATATTTGCACCTCTTAAACGGTCTGAGTTATCTGGCACATTGTTGGAAGCTTGGTAAGCTGATGGATTTATATTTTTTGGATAATCAGTTTCTGCAGAAACAGATATCTGAAGAGTTGGCCTTTTGTTTCATAAGGCCCACTGGCGAGTTCTGTGCAAAAAGTTAAAGAAGGCCATTTGGATTGACTATTTATCTTTTGCTACATCTCAAAGAAGTTCTTGTTCCATGTGTGTGCCAGTAGAAAGGGCACCAGATTAAGTGTCGAAGACCTGAGTTTTAGACTTATTGTGCAATATAATCTTAGGCAATTAATTTACTTTCTCTGTCTGATGGTTTTATCTTTAAACATAGAAATTGTTATCTCTGCCTGTATTAGTCTGTTTGCATTGCTGCAAAGGAATACCTGAGGCTGGGTAATTTAAAAAGAGAAGAGGTCCATTTGGTTCAGAGTTCTGCAAGCTATAGAAGAAGCATGACACCAAGTATCTGCTTCTGAGAGCTTCAGGAAGCTTCCACACATGGTGGAAGTCAGGCATCACGTGGTGAGAGAAAGGAAGCAAGAGAGAGGGGGAAGCAGGGCCAGGCTCCTTTTAACAATGAAATCTCTTGGGAACTAGCAGAGTGAGAATTCACTCATTACTGTGAGAGAATAGTGCCAAACCCTTCATGAGAGATCCGCCCCCATGACCTGAACGCCTCCCACTGGGGCCCATCTCCAACACTGAGGACCAACTTCACATGAGATTTTGAGGGGACAAATATCCAAACTATGTCATTACCTTCACAAGTGTTTTTGGAATTCTGATCAAATTCTATTCAGTAAAATAGGATTTTTTTAAAAATTGCATTTAACAACAGGAAATCTACCTTTCTATGCATGCCTCCATGGGGTTCTTTCAGAGACTTTGCAATAGTGTTTTCCAAACTATTCATCATAACACTAATATCCATGAGCTATTTCTTCATTAAATCAGTTAGGCAAATACTGAATTAAACAAATTTAAATAAGTCTTATTACTGAAGGTCTTCTCAGAAACTTTAATACACCAGTGAATTTTGTTGGCACCCAAAAAGGGGATTTGTTACATGGAATTTTTCATTTAATTCAAGTGTTTCACAGAACACAAATTTTGGGAAATTTGCTTATAGTATTATTTGGATTTTGAAGCATGCTAATGGAAGATTCATTTAGGCTGTTTTTCCTTTTTTCAAAAAAAGTATTTATTAGCCTGAGTCATGCCTACTAATGAATATATTTGAATGTTGAGAATTTTGAATGCTTTTGCTTATAACAGTGAATTGGAAAACACTGATATTTTAAAACTGTTATTACTTTTTCAAGGGTTGACTCAAGAATTCAGGGATGTGTATAGGAGGGGAAGTGGTTTCTCTCTCGATTTTGGCAAAACTTGGCTTGAGGCTTAAGATAAGACAACAAACAGATACTGCATTCCACATTTAGGAACATTTGGATTCCACATTTTAAGTTTCTTAGAAACTAAGTGACTCATTCCCATCCATCAATGTGTACTCCACCTTTAATGAAGGTATAACACATTTCTAGCATAAGTGTAGAGTAGATATCCCAATCACTTCTGAGAAAAACATATGTAATGGCACCAAGCTCTGGGATCATCCTTTTGTACAGCGTGACTCTGGGCTCTTAGACACATTTGATTGGTCTGGGATATGGGTCCATGACTTCAGCTAAGTCAATGAGAATCTCTTCTCCAGAAGTTTCATATTGGAATAAGATTCTGGATTCGGCTATGGTTTATTTCTTGATTGCTGTTGCCCAGGCATGGTAAACAGATCTATGTAAACACCAAATGGACTAACATGCAGAGAAATTTTGTCTGCAGAGCGTGAGAAAGGAAAAGCTTATATACGAGGAAGGGAGAGCTGAGAAGCAGATAGAGGCCCTGGCTTTCCAGTCTCTGGTTCTCACTCCTCTTGGTTCCCGCAACATTTTTGACCCCAAATGGGTACTGTGGGACATCTCTGTATCCTATTGTTCCCCTCTACCTCCAAAATAACTTGAGTTTGCTTTTATTTTCCTAACAATGAGTCCTAACTCAAACAGAAAAAAGGATACTGTTCCAAACACTGCAAGTGTGGTTGGTAAAACAGAAAGGTCAGGAAGAAACAAAGTGTAACACAGTGGAAAATGCATGGCCTTGGGTAATAGACACATATGGATTTGAATCCTGGCTCTTCAGATTGCTAGCGTCCACCAACAGTGGGAAGTAATACACTCTATAGACCTCAGTTTTCTCATCTGTAAAATGAGTATAATAAATATGGTCACCTGAGAGGGTTTGGGTGAGAATTTAATGAGATGACGGACAAAATACTGAAAAAGCCCACGGCATGTAATGAAAATTTAGTATATCTTAATGACTGTGATTATTGATTCTTTCATGGAAATAACTTTAATCAGGTATGTCATCTCCACAATCATCAAAGATCAGATATTTGTTTTTGAGGTTTTTGACACTGAAGAGGATTGGGCAGAAAGGCATGGGCTGAGGTCTGGAGGGGACTGTGGGTAGCCACAAGGCACAGAGGCCAGAGGAGAGGAATCAAGAAAGCACACGGGGTAGGGGAGAAGGAATATAGAAAGTGGGGTGGAGAGCAGCTAGGGGGCTGGGGGAATCAGCAGGATGGTCCTGGGAAAGATACTCTGGTGTGCTGAATGTCCCTGAAAATCTCCTTCTAGATCAGGAGCATCTTCCACACATCTACACTAAGGAGTCACATCACCACTTTCACTCCATCCTCCAGCATAAGTAAGCTCTGTCTTCATGATAACCAAGTGACCATCCCTTCTTATTTCACAAGGGCAAGATGCACGTGAATCACCCTAGGGTAAAATCAGCCTCATGGAATTGTACCCAGCAGCCCTCCTCCTACAGACAAGGATCTCCAGAGCAGACGAAGATGGCAAGAAAAGCCTTAGGTTCCAGTCCAAATGCTCACCATCCTAGGGAGGAAGCCAGCTCAGGTCATGCCCTCTAATGCCCAATCTTCCACTTTCCTGACCAATAAGATTCAGTAACTCTCTTCTTGCCTAGGCTCGGTTGGGTCTTTGAAAAGCAAAGTAAACACTGTTGACCTGACTATAAGGAATACAATTTTATTTTTGACTCTATTCTAACAGGAAAATGGACTGTTGTCAACATATGTTTCTTTTTATTGGTCATTTTCAGTGGGTTTGTCTCTGCACCCTTTTCCATGTTGCCTTTTTGTTCTCTGTAAGATTCAATGTCCTGTTGACAAAGATAATAACAGAGATTATTTCTGCAGGAAAAAAAGAACTTAAGTGAACCTGTTTTGAGGTCATGCTTAAGGTAGAGAAAATTCTCCTGATTGAAACAACTGCAGTTGGGGGAAAGAAAGGAAAACAAAGTAGGCGTTCAGAACTGTGTAAACGAGCGTGGGGTTTGACAGGCTCTGAAGGAGGAGAGGATTATAGACTGACCTGCATGTGTCCCCTTCTCTCGTTGAAGGCAGCTGGTGAAGACTGCAGCCCAGAACATTCTTTTATTGAATTCTGTTGTTTTTCTGAGTTGGCACAGAGAAATATGTCTCCTGGTTACCACGATTTTGTTCTTTTCCTAGGACATCCAGACACTTTTTTTAGAGATGCCGTGGGTTACATTCCCTGGCTGGATATTAGTTCCTGTTAAGAAACAAAAATATGCCCCAATTTTTGACTAAAAGCATGAATTATTTTTTGATAATCTATTTGAATGTGACCTCTCATCTTTTCTGGCTCATTCTCTAAATTTACACATCAGTCTCTGGAGGTTTCCTTGCCATAACTCTCACCTTACTGTTTTATTAGATAGGTGTTTTGTTTGTTTTTTTTTTCAATTGTCAAGGCCATTTAAAGATGGTAATAAAGACTGGTCAATAACTCAGCTCTGGGTCTTTTAAATTACTTTCTCAGCTCTGCAATTTAGATCCAAATGGAATTAGCACCCATAAGCTGTGCAGCTGCTTTGTCAATAACACAGGATTTAGCTCATAAGATGTGGGGGAAAAGCAAAAACTTAAAAAAATAAAGGAAAATTTTTTTCTAACTTATTTTATATATTGAATAGTAACTCCATCCTTCCCATTAGGTAAAAAAATACATCTATGTAAAAATGGACTTTGGAAATACTAATAAAATGATTGATTAATAAGTGACTTCATGAATCAAGCAAATAAACATGGGAATGAATTCAAGTAGGTGAGAAAAACAAATGTGATTTAAAGAAAGGAGGCTAATGAAAAGTATGGAAGATGAAAGTGTGGAGAAAGGCAGTACATTATTGCAGTCTTCTGATTCCCTCCCATGACTTCTGAATGGGCCTTGGGCCTGACACACTTCTTTACCAAGAAATAGAGTCCTCACTGCTTGTGCAAGATTCATCACCTTGAGTGGAAGTATCATTTCCTGTTTCAGGCTCAATGCATACTCTTTCTTTCTAAGTGTATGTGTCCTATTTCACCTGGCCAACCTCACCAGCGTGTCTGTCTCCAGCAGGAAGGGGATAGAGTCCTTCTGCCACAGCACAAGAGGGTATGTGCAGCCCAGTTGCCCCATGTTGGCTGCTGAGGGGGCCCACTAGCCATGGGAGACCCACCACTGAAGCTTATCTTGCTCTGTTTCTTCCCTGCCTCCCTCCCTTCCTCCCTCCCTCCCTCCCTTCCTTCCTTCCTTCCCTCTGTTCTCTCTTTCTCTCTCTTTCTTTTTTTTTTTTTTTTTTTTTTATTGAGACAGAGTCTCACTCTGTCACTCAGGCTGGAGTGCAGTGGCACAATCTCAGCTTACTGTAACCTCTGCCTTCCAGGTTCAAAGTGATTCCTCCTGCCTCAGCCTCCTCAGTAGCTGAGACTACAGGCACGTGTCACCATACCTGGCTAACTTTTGCACTTTTTAGTAGACATAGGATTTTTCCGTGTTGGCCAGGCTGGTCTCGAACTCCTGCCATCAAGTAATCCACCTGCCTCAGCCTCCCAAAGTTCTGGGATTACAGGCGTGAGTCACCGCACCTGATTGCTCTGTCTCTTTTCTAGGTGGGTAAAGTGTTGTTCCATCCAGTGCTTGACTGCACTGTGTTTTCCTTGGTGACTCTAAAACCAAGATGCAGTGAGCAGAAGTGCTCAAACTTCTACCCCTGATAATAGGTGACAGATAGCACCTGCCTGACTGATAGAAAGGTTTGAGCTGGCAGAGCAGCCACTGTGGGAAATGTATCCCAAACAACAAAGGCTGAGGGAGCTTAATTCCATCTTCTCTTGGAACATTCTCCAGTAATTGTCTCTTTTCATCTATGTAATATTATTTCCCATTATACTCTCCTGGAATTTTGAAACACAGAAATTTGGTCCACTATCTATATGAAGCTAAATAAACAGATTAAATAAGAATGCTACAAAGTTGTCATTTGCATAATTAGAGCTAGCAAACTCCACTGGAGAAGTCCATTCCAACAGGGAGAGAATGAAGACCTATGAATTGGAACACTAGAAAAGTCTTGGTTTTTATTTTTAATTTTTTAGATAAGTCTAACCAAATATTATAAATGTTGAAATCTTATAGAATTCATTAATTCATCTCATAGGCTCACTAACTCCCAGATGGCAGGCATGTGTTAAGTGCTAAAGATATTTCGAGGATTTAATGGTTTTAAGTGGGATGGAGATTTATCTGTAAATAACTTGCACAATAACCATATGTCAAGGATTGCTATTAGTAGTACAGAAAATTGCAATGGAAATTCAAAGGAAGTCACTATCAGTTCAGCTTGGAGGCTGTCAATATCATTTCATAGAGGGGACAACAGGTAACTTACAGTGTGAAAGATGAGCAGGAGTTCACCAGGTGACAGAGAGAGGGTGCCTTTTCTGGTGAAGAGAAAGGCTTAAAGAAGGCAACTACATGCATGACTTTAACGTGCTATGGCAAAGGTGTGGCCGAGGTATGGAGAGCGTGAAGGTATAAATGGAGAATGACAACATGGAGTATATGCATAGGTTAGTCAGATGGGGAAGAGAGTCTTCTGCTGTCTTCTCTAGACTAAGAATATTGGATCTGTCTTAGGCATTAAGGATCTACTGTCTGGTTTTTATTTGTATACTTCTTTGTAGAGAGAAACATGAAAAAACTGTGTCTCAAAGGGTGAATTCTTCTATGGTTTATAGAAAGAATTATAGAAAGGTTAGAAACTGATACCAGCTCAATGTAGTAATCTAGTAATAGATGAGAAATAATTAAAGCTTGACCCAAGCTTGTGGCAGAACAGATGAAGAAAGGAGGAAAGATTCAAGGCATATTGATGAGGTACAGTTAATAAGAATTGGTGACTGGTTGACTTGGAAGTTGGAGGAAAATAATGACAAATAACACAAATATTTCAAGCTTAAGCAACTGGGTGATATCATTCATTCCTTCAATATATAGAAAGGGAGCAAGTTTGTGAGAGAATGCAGTGAATTTGTTTCGAACATGTCAAATTGAAGTCTCTGTGGGGCAGTCGGGATGACCTTATCTCTAGGCAAGTGGGAATATGGGACTGGAGTTTAGGAAAGCTAAGGGTACTAGGAATATTGCTTTAGTGGTCACTGGACTATAAGGGAAAATTGAAGCCATGAATGTGAATAAGATTACCCAGCAAGGGCACAGGGAGTAGGAAGAATGACCTCTGTTGTTGTGAGGGAAACATCAGCAAAGGAGATAAAGGAGAAGGAAGGAGTCACGGTGGTAGAAGAAACAGAAAAGAGCAGAGGCGAAAAGAGTTTGAAGGAGAAGATGCTATCAACAGTATTAAATTACTCAGAGAAATCATACAAAATAAACACAGAAGGTTTTTTGAGCTTAGTTCTTACTGGTGAGCCCAGTAAATTCAGTTTCATTACAGTGAGGAGGCAGAAGCCAGATGGCAGTGGGTTGAAGGCTGAAGGGAGGGTGCAGAAAAGCAAGATTCAGTGATTTGGAGAGTATTGGAAAGAGTATATTGAAAGGAGAGATGAGCACATCTATAGACAAGGGAGAGGGTCCAGGGGAGAGAGGATCATTGAACATTCGGCAGATAGCAGAAATAACTGAGGAAGAATCCTCTCTGCTCCCACAAGCTCTAAGATTAGATGTCCTAGTCTCAACTGCAGCTTTGTGGGGAATGGAATAGTAGCCAATTAAAAGTGGAATTAATCTATAGCAAGATCTGCCTGGGTGGGGATAGTGTATTTTGTTTTTAAAACCAAAACAAAAATAATTGTGAACTTATGAACCATTTATAGTTCTTTTTTTTTCTCCCTAAACTATTCAAGTTAACAGGGGAAAAATAAAGTTTCTAAATAAAGTCTTTCCCTCGGATTGCATTTTTGACTTGCCAAGCCAAACGAACCAAATCTTTTGTTTCTCTAGCAATCTTGCTTCCCAAGAAAAATACACCTGCAAGTATTAGAGGCCAGGTTCTTCCCACCCTCAGCCAATATTTTTTTTTCTTTTGCCCCTAAATCAACGTTAGAGGGCACTTCTACATTGTGTTATGTTATCCTTCAGCCAAGAAGGTTAAGCAAATATAAGCTAAAGCAATCAAGTCATTCTCTTTATTTTGGAGGTGAAGTAATTGCCTACTCATTTGCTCCTGCAGATGCTCAAGTTATGAAATTATCCCTTCAATGTATTCCAGGGTATATAGAGTTGAAGGATTCCTGACAGTTCTGGCACGGTAGACTGCAAGTTACCATGTGTTAGTGCTTGTGATAATAGCTATTGTCTGTACCATCTAATTATCTCGTCTGGCATTCTATAGTCAGTCATTTTTCTATGGCTTGATGAGAAGCAAACTCTTCATATTTTTATATGCATGATGGAGACATGAATTCCCTAAGTACAGAATGCAGACACTCTATGTTAAAGCCTTGGTGTGAAGACAGGCTTTGTAAAATTCCAAACTATGGAAACTTTGTCCAGTGTATTTGCTTCTGGAGGTTTGGGTTTTTTAAAAAAAATAGAACTAAAGGGATAATTCTTGAGATTAGTCTGGTTTCTAGAAGTTCCTACACACCTAGATGTGGTTAGTTAGTGGTTAGTTTCTCTACTTATCAAAGGAAAATAAAAGCAGTTAACAATGGTTGAATGCTTACTCTGTGCTAGGCACCAGGAGAAGTGCATCATTCAGCTCATTGCTTTACTTCTCACTACAGTCCTGAGAGATATGTTCATGTTCTCCCCACTATTTATGCCTAAAAGCTGGGACTTAGGGGTTAGTTTATGCTACATATCACAACTAGTGAAGGATAGAGCTGAGAACTAATTCTATATCTGTCTGACAATTCCTATTTCCTTCTGCTTTCATTTTAAGGTATTTCTTTATGTGTATATCCACAAGGAACCTAAGTACTGGATCTACATGGGCATAGAGAGTAGTAGCAAGAAAGAATCATCAATGGATTCTACTACTCACTCTATCCAGGACAAATGCCTCAGAGAAGCTACCTAGATCTTCATCAGTGTGATTTTTCACTCATCTCTCAGACCACCTTCAACCCCCACATGATAGACACCTTCACTGACTCCGACATAAGCAATATAAATAGGTCCATTTGGAATGCCTTGTCTTCTTTCCTTCTACCCAACTCTCCCCTCTGAATCTAGTTAGCATCTCTCCTTTTTTCATGAAGCCAACAGTAAGTGCACAAGCCTTAATGAGCTTTTCCTTCTCTGCTTTCTTGTTTAACTTACAGAGAGTTTTGGATAATGTAATTTAATTTATACTGTGATATACTTTTACCCAGCTTCTTCCAATTTGCCTTGCGTCCTTTCAATCCATTTTTTCTTTAACACTGTCTGGTTCTTGACATGAATTTGAGGGCTACCTTAACGAGCAGGAAAGTGCTCAGTAGTATTTTTGGATGAGAAGATGTCCATTTGAATTTGTTGAAGTAATTGTGATGGGAGAAGGGAGAGAGAAAAACTAGACAGGAAAAATTTTAAAGTTTTGAATTGTGAAGCCAAGGCAAAACCTCATGAGGATGCTGCTTGATAGCAATACAAAGGTAATATTTTTGACATGCTAAGCTTTCTCTTGATTACAGGAAACAATGGAATCTCACCTGCTTCCTCAGTGTGTGTAGAAGCCCAGCATAAGCTAAGATACCAGCAACTGTGAACATGCCGTTCACCTTAGGAGGTAAACACACCAGAGGAGCATTTCCTGTATGTCAACTGTTGTCTTTCAGCTTCCACTCTACCCTGTTCTATAATCTCTCCTCTAGGACAGGAAGAAATACAGTTAGAAATACATTCCACTACACCCTGTTACCCACAGACTTTTGTTACCATTTAATATTAACAAATGTTAATGTCAACAAATGTTTTGAACAAGATGTGAGGGCAAGCTGGGCACAGTGGCTTAGGCCTGTAATCCCAGCACATTGGGAGGCCTAGGCAGGTGGATCACCTGAGATCAGGAGATCTAGACCAGCCTGACCATCATGGTGAAACCCCGTCTCTACTAAAAACACAAAATTAGCTGGGTGTGGTGGCATGCCTGTAATCCCAGCTACTTGGAAGGCTGAGGCAGGAGAATCGCTTGAACCTGGCAGGTGGAGTTTGCAGTGAGGCGAGATCGCACCACTGCAGTCCAGCCTGGTCAACAAGAGCAAAACTCCGTCTTAAAAAAATAAGATGTGAGGGCAGCTCCCAAGCAGTTTCCTGGTCTTTTGCTCTATGGTGTGGCAGCACTTTCCGGTTGCTTTGCCAAAGAGGAAGGAATGTTAGTGGACCCTCTCTCAGTCTTTGCTTTTTCAGTCCTTTTAACAGTTTGCTAAGCACATTTCCCTTTATTGTATCCTTTTGTATTTGAAACACCTAGAATGATTTCTGTTTTCTTGATTTACACAGAAAAGGACTTAATCGAGGACCAGAATCCAAGCTCCAGCCACAGTGAGAAAGTTTAGAGAACTGGGAGTAGTTATGACTAAAATACCTGGTTTCAATAACAAGCCAAATTCTTCTCTCCATGTCGTCTCCATGCTGTGCACTTTCTCTGTACACAGGACTATAATTTGGAAGGGACGACACCTATTTCCCTGCTGTACCCTCTTAGCTTCTACTATTGTTGTCGGAGCTGTTGATGTCTGGCCTTTATTACTCACAAGAGCAATACTAGAACCATCTTACTAGACCTGAACAGTCACCAAGAGTCAGTCTCTGCTTCCGTAACCCATGGATTTGAGTTATGGCTTAGTGACTTGAGGGATCCCAGAGTTTGACTCTGGCGGGCCAGCCACAAGGTTCATAAATGGTGAGAAAGATTGCTTGGCATTTGTCCTGATACTGGGAATAACCAAAAACCTGTTCTCAAGGGAAGGTTATTTTGTCCCATCCTCTAATTCTTCTCGAGCTTGGACTAAGGGTGAACATCATTCCTGAGGATGTCACAGAGAGTAGTGACTCCTGTAAATATCTCCTTTTATTTTGAAATGCTAGCAGATCATTAAAGCAAGAAAGAAATCTCCTGTACCTTGGAAATGGGCTGGGACTCCCATACTTCCTAGAAAATTAGAATTTAGATCAAACGAGGACTTTTCATAGAAGGAAACCTCTGAAAGAATCCCATGTTTCTCTATTCAGGCTCTTTCATCCCACCCCTTAGATTTTTCAGTTAAGCCCTAGGGAAAACACTACATATATTTGTTTCTTGTGGCTACCCTTAAACTTGAAGAGTTAGGAGGAATTCCTTCACCTTAGTAATCCAAAATTTCTGTTCAGGAGAAAAGTAAAGTTTTCTTTTGGAAAATATTGGGAAAGCTAATTGATAGAATGTTATAACAAAAAATAGAAGTGTTACACTCATCTCTTCTTCAGCTCTGAAGATAGAAATCCTCCCTCTTGAAGGGGTTAAGTTTGTGGTCATGTCTGGCACCTAATTTTTATTAAAGGTTTCACGGATTTATCAATAAGATGGAGACAAGCTGAAGGAGGCCACATACTATGATCTTTCTGGAACTAAAACCTATATAAAATATAAACAGTTGGGTAGCCTCAAACAAAACTATTGAGTAACCTCAACTACTTCTACAGGGGTCCCTAAGACATTTCATGTATTGCTTAGTATGGTATTGGCTTATTAATAGCATCCCTATGCTGATTAGCAGAACTAGACCTCAAATGCATCATTAGCCCTCATATCCCTTTTTCATAGAATAGCCTAGTGGTGGGGGGAAGATGAAGGTTGGAAGTGGAACAGCTTTGAACAAGGGCATGTTTTGAAGAAATGCCATTCCCAAGAAGACAGTTAAGACCTTATTCAAAATTCTTGATACCAACTCTGCCTTGCCAGTAGGGGTAGCTGCTGAGCTGCCAAAAGTTGACCTAATAGAGAGTCAGCCCAGGTGGGAGCCTGGAGAACTGGTCCAAGTTTCCCAGTTTATTTTTGACCACTCCACCTAAAATGTGGTATCTTTCAGCCATGCAAAACTACTCACCATTACTTTACCACACCCAAGTTCCTTTTGTTCACACTGTTCTCTTTCTGCCAGGAACACTATTTCCTTCCTATTCTTCAAAGCTATGACCAGATATGACCCTTTCTGACCAACCACCAAGGAACCCCTACATGAAACAAATCTTCCCCTAAACAATGTGCCTGTCCATTCTCTCTTTATATTATCTGTCTTCTATCTCGATCTACCTATCAACATCTATCATCATCTATCTCTATCTATCTCTATTACCTATATATCATCTCTCTTTATAGCTCACACTGTGTTGCAGTTGGTTGTTTACCTGTTTCTCCATCTGGAATGTGAAGCTTCTGAGGGGAAATTCATGTGGCATTTACCTTTATATCCCAGAACCTAGTACAATTGCTGCTATATACACATTTTTCTGGACAAAGAAATGGACACCATCAAGAAATCATATTGGGGTTGCTTAAAGAGTTTATATTCCAAAAGATATCATGACAGTTTGGGGCCGATAGAATTTTTAGGTCTAGCTATTCATCTGAGGAGTAAGAAACATACTTCTCATTGGACTCCATAGGCAAGTACATTGGTACGTGTGAGCTGAGTGATTCCAGGCTGAGGCACTTTCCTCAGATTAAGGAGTTGCAATTTTTACAGGATAAGCGAGGAAGTGGAAATTGAACAGTTACAGTTATTAGAAACCCAGAGAAGAGAGGTACTTGAAGGTACCCACAACATGCCCTAGATAGACGGCACATGCATGTCTGGAGCCAGTGAGAATTGCCATCCCTGGTAGAGAAGGCCTGAGCCCCCATTCTGGGTCATAAATCCAACAGAGTAGATTTTTCTTGCAGGCCAATCATAATGCTTGAGGATGATTCCCCACTGACTTCTTTCACCACCAGGTAGTTTTAGGAGATGGGGTGGGGGTGGGAAAGGGAGGATTTCAAGAATCAGAATTCTTATAACTAAGAAGAATTTCCACATCAAAACCTGGATTTGTAGATCTGTTTTGTGCCAAGTGTGAAAAGGCATGAAATAGCTAGGCATGAGCTATTCCCCAAAGACTTGTCTTTTACTAGAAAGAACTTTATAAATGTTAATAGGTACTAGACTAGCTGGAAGCAGATTTGCTCTGGGCCCAAAAACATAAAATAATCATCACTTTGTTTGTCTGATTCTAAATGGTCTTAGTATTAATTTGCATTATAAGAATTCCAAATTCCCACCACTCTGGGAAAGTCATCCAAACCCACTACTTTTCTTTCCTGGTAGTTTTCTGCACATGAAACTTCCTTTTCAATTCTGCACCATGTGTGGAGAAGAATACACATGAGAGAAAGTCTGACCAAACATTGCATCTGCTCTCTTTCCATGGTTCCAGCCCAAACGCTTGAGAGTGGGTTCCATTTCAATTGGTTTCAAGGGTGTGGCTCAAGTTCAGTCCATGCACAAAGGGAAGAGTTCAAATTAATTATAGGCCTAAGAAAGTTTTAGAACAAAAAGCAGGTATAGTATGTACCAGAGGGTTCACTTCTATTACATGGGACTTAGAAAGACACATTAACACTGCATTACCTATCTTAAATATGTGAGTTCAGAATTTTAGAGTGAAAGAGACTTTAGAAGTTATCTTCTCTGTACTTTACAGTTAGGGATAGACCATACAGTGAGTCAGCAGTGCTGAGACCAGACATTTCATCTATCTTCCTCAGCACACTTCTTCCTTTCTACTACAAACTCTCTCCATTACAGAACATTTTAATTTTGTAATTTTTTTGAGATGGAGTCTTGATCTGTTGCCCAGGCTGGAGTGCAATGGCATAATCTCAGCTCACTGCAACCTCTGCTGCCCAGGTTCAAGTGATTCCCCTGCCTCAGCCCCCTCAGTAGCTGGGATTACAAGTGCATGCCACCATGCCCAACTAACTTTTGTGTGTTAGTAGAGGCGGGGTTTCACCATGTTGGCCAGACTAGTGTCGAGTCTCCTGAGCTCAGGTGATCCTCCCACCGCTGCCTCCCAAAGTGCTGGGATTATAGGCATGAGCCACCATGCCCAGCCAGAACATTTTAATTTTTAAATATTTTCATGCATAATGTAAACTTAATGCATATAAGAAGCCTACTTATTCATTTATGAATTCAGTAAATTGCCTACTATGTGCCAATAATTGCCTAGTATGTGCCAAGATTCTTCTGGCTGCTGCTTGGAATATTTTAGTGAACACAATACACTAACTTGCAGAGTTTATATGTTCTAATGGGACAGTTAAGGCATACGTACTCATGCTCATTTGACAGATCAGAAAAGGAAGACTCAAAAAAAGGTAGCCTAGAAAACAAGTTAATTAATAACAGATTTGGCAGTATGACTTATAATTCTTGCCTCAAACATGGCCTGGAATGAATACACAAAGTCATGGTTCTATCCCAAAATGTATTCAGAGCCTCAGCAGGTAGAACATTGTGTTCACACACAGTCCTTATTTAAGTCGGGCACAAGTTAGTCTAAAGACTGAAGCTATGTGAGAAGGAAGAGCCAGAAGGGTTGTATTTAAAGCATGCAGATTTATTAGGTTTGCTTCTAAGTCTGCATGTCACTTCACTTTCTTGGTGTTTGCTATGGTTTGAATTACCTTTTCAAACAAAGATAGTTGAAGTGCCCAGTAGTTCAGAATGTGACCTTATGTGGAAACAGGTCTTTGTACGGGTAATCAAGTTAAAATGAGAGCATTAGGGTGGGCCTAATCCAATATCATTGGTGTCTTTATAGAAAGGAGAAATTTGGACACGGAAACAGATATATATAGAGGGAAGAGAATGTGAAGACACAGAGAGAATGGCATCTACAAGCCAAAGAATGCCTGATACTACCAAAAGCCAGGAGAGAGGTGTGGAACAGATTCTCCCTCAGTGCCCTCAGAAACAGCCAGTCCTGATAACATCTTGAGTTTGGACTTTTAGCCTCCAGAACTGTGAGACAATAAATTTCTGTTGTTTAAGTTGCCTGGAATGTAGTACTTTGTTAATGGCAGCCGCAGGAAATGAATGTGGAAATGATCACCACATTTAGTGTACCCGTTTCCACATAAGGTCATTCGAAGACGCTATTTCCACATAAGGTCACATTCTGAACTACTGGGCACTTCAACATAGCATGTCAATTTCTTTCATGTTCTTTTAAAATGAAATCATCTTTTTCTTTTTATGCCCTCTTGAGTTCTCCTGCATTTCCCAGGTCAGGGACACAGATTTGCTGAGATTAGAGATGGAAGATAAACAGGTCTCAGGCAAGTATACAGACACAGACTGAGTAAATGTCTGCTCCAAACACCCCCCATTCACACACACATTCAGCATTTCATAGCTCTGGGCAACCATCTATAAATTATGGAATACCCAGCCCAAGAGATAAAGGAGATCTGTTCTCTTACTGTTTATTGTTAAGTCTGAAATTTTCAAAAGTTGTAGCCATATGACTCAAGCAGTTAAGAAACCCACATAATATGAGAGATATAAGGGAATAAAACACTCTGATTCCAATTGTACCAAATTGATGATTTGCAGTAGAAAAAGATGTGAATTTTTTCCCTAGTTCACTCCCTTTGAAATTCACAAAGGGCTTGTCTTGCATTCACTTGAACATCAGTCAAAATAAAGTATGAAATTCAGAGAAATTGGAATATCTGAATTTCATGTGATTCTTTTGAATAGCTATGGTAGTCAATTTATTTATCCTTATAAATCAGTGTCAGTTTTAAGAATGACTAAGTGTGACCATTAAAAGAATGAAAAGTATGTCAACCTGTTGGACTGAGTAAGCTTCTTGATTATAAGAAATCCCCCGTATATAGTATATAGTACATGCTCACTGTAATGTTTGTTGCATTGTAATGAACTAAGAGCTAATGAAAAAGTGAAATAGAGATCTTCTTACATACATCAAAAAGGGAGCAAGACATAAGAAGGAGAATGGGAGAGATGAGACGTACTAAACTTACAGTGCCTGTCTCATGGTAATTAGCCTGTACTATGATGAGTTTCATGGCACAGGGTTGTTAACAATAATCTCATGTAGGTGGATGTTTATGCTGCCCATGCTGAGATGCCCTCAGGAGAGCACTTGAAATCCTCCAGTTACATGGTGGTATCTGGCAGAGCTCAGTTTTATTAATAAAACTTTCAAGTGACCGCATTCGAACTATCACATTTCATTCCCCTTGTGCATATGATAATTGCCACAAAACTGGTTTTGATACCTGCAGTATCAGTCTTTTCTACCACTCCATTCGCCAAAGCATTTAAAGTCAATTTAAGGGTCTTAAGTTAATAATCTGTAGGCTTGCTGTGGGCTCTTTTATTCAACACTTTGTTATTGAGCACTTGTTAGGTGAATCGCTGTTCTGCAGGTGCTACAAGGACACAAAGAAAGTTAAAATCATGAAATGGATAATATTTTTCTTCTGAACCAAGTTGTCTCTGGTGTACTCTCCTAGGAAGAGCTGACCTGGGGCGGGATGCAGAGACTCATACCTGTCATCTCAGCACTTTGGGAGGCTGGGACCAGAGTATTGTTTGAGATCATGAGTTTCAGAACAGCCTGAGCAACAGAGTGAGACTCCGTCTTTACAAATAAATTGTTTTTTAAAAAAGAGTTGACCAAGAGTCCTTTTCAAAAGCTTTCCATGTCTTGGTGCCATCACTGTGGTACCATCTTTTTACTTGGTTTCCATCTTTTTGCTTTTTCAGAAGAACATGACGGTTAAGAGTACAAACTTCAGAGCCAGACTGCCTAAGTTCAAATCCCAGCTCTGTTGCCCACTAGCTCTATGACCTGAGAAATGTTATTTAAACTCTTTATATTCTATTTCTTTGCATGTTAAAGAGGGACAATAACAGTACATATGCCATGCAGTTTTGTAAACATTAAATATGATAATATGCATAAAGTGCTTAGAATAGTTTTAGGTAAATAGCACTGCATCAGAATTTGCTGTAGTTATTATTCTCCTAGGTTGCTAGAATACACAAAAATGAAAGAAGATCAGCAATGAAGAACAATATTAAAACAGACTTAGATTGATCCCCGATGTCAATTAAAAGGAGAGGAAAAGTGACAGCTGTTGACACATTTATTCTCATAATGAAGACGTCAGAAAAGAAGGTGTTTTCTAGCAAAATATGCTCTTCTTTCCCCAGGAAAAGGGGGGAAAGTATTTGTATTATTTTAAATAGCAGGCTGTCGCTGAACGTGGTTCCACAGTTCAGCACTTGAGGCAGATGGTTAAAAGCCACATGCTTGCGGATTTTCCCACTTTTTCCACACTCACAGACTCACAACCACTTTTGGTGCCCGTGGTTTAACCTCTGTTTCTCTAAGTCTTGTTTATGAGTCAAGCGGTTTCATGTCATCAGATTGATGGGGAAAGTGTGAACAAGGATAAGGATGTGGAAGTAGTTTCTGTACTGGGAAGCACCAGTGTGCCAATGCTAAAAAGGAAAAAAAAGAATTCAAAGTATTTGGGCTTTGAGGGATTGTGTTTAGTTAACTTTGAAAGTTAGAATGCAATCAAAGTAGTTATCTGAATGTTTTAAAGCCATTATTTACTGGAATATAAATAAAAATCTCAGTGTTGGAACAGGCTGAGGTGATGGTGCAGAGAAGCAGGGTGGGTCTGGGGTCAGAGACAAACAACGAGATTGGTATTCTCTCTCCCTTTCTCCTTGGAAAAGCATAGGTCAAAGTTTGCCAATGATGCCAACATCCTGTCTGGCCAAGACAAAGCTCAGTAATGAGGGCAGTGAGGACAATGTGAGCCCTACAAAGCTGCTTGTTTCTGCTGGCATGCTAATGGAACAAGTTGCTGATGAAAGTAGCTGGAAAAAAAAAAACAACCCTATTTCTTATTCTTTGCTCTTGCTTGACCCCAGTAATCTCAAATCTCAGAATTCCATAGAACCATAGCTAATCAAAACTTTGAAAGCCCTCAGAGATTTCCCTCCACCCCTACCTAATTTCAGAGACAAAGAAACAAAGCTTACAGGTTATTTGACTAACCACCAGCTACTGAGAGAGCTGAGTCTGGGATCCAGTTTTTCTGCCCAATGAAGGGCACTCTCCCATGTATACCTCACTGAATTTCAGTGGGCATCTTATGGGAACTTCTTGGAAGAATAGAATATTTTTAGCCTGCAAATGATCCACAAAGATGGTTGGAGTAATTCCAGGGTCAAAGACGTAGTTCCTCCACAAGGATGTGGAATGTTCTTTCTCACTGACCCTATTATTGCTGTTACTAAAGAAAATTGACCAGACTTTCTTTGTCAGGAAGATTGAAGAGCAAAACAGAACTGAGGGGAAAAGTGGTTTATGAGATAGTTCTATATTTAGAAAAATGTTCTTAAACTCCTTGTCAAAATACTTTCAACATTTAAGTGAAATAATGGTTCTTTCAAAAAGTCCAATCTTCTTTTACTATAATTAAAAAATATTTCCCTCAATTTACTTCATTTCTTCTTCTTCTTAACCTGGCTCGATATCCCCTTTTGCTGAATTAGTCTAATGTTTCCATCCATTTCCCTTACAAACCATGGTTTCTGGACTTCTAATTGTTTTAAATAGTTTCCGTTGTAACCTCTCCAGTATATCCTCATCTTTCTTAAATTGTGGTACTCCTAAGCAGACATAAAATTCCATTTGAAGAGTTCCCAGGAAGGAAGTGAGGCAGTTATTCATGTACATTACACAGCATACAAATAAAAACAAAATATATTTGGCAATTTTCTACTTATGATTCAAGGCTCTTTTGGAATTTCTGTTCAACTCAGGTCTGAGCTGATTCTATAATTGTCCCTCTCACAGCTCTAAAACTATTAATTAATTCATTCAATCATCTACTTGCTAATATCTTAATTTTAAAAAATAATTCTAGGGAACTTTATGATAGTGATAACATTTGAAAGGGGATTCAAAATTCAACAGATGAAAGATTGAGGTAATTATTTGTAAACCTTAGATAGTAATACAATTGAACATAAAATTTACCTGGAAACAAGGCAACAAGAGAAAATTTTCTATTTTAAGAAATTTTAAAGGTGATTTTGCTTCTGACGAACAAACAAAATAAAAGTATCTCTGCTCATAGCTCTTTGCTTGAATTTCTCAGCCAGTGATTCAACACTTAAGTTCTTCTCCTCAGTGCCTATGGGATCCTTGAACATAGGTATCATTTCTTGTAACATAGTTGTTACTTGATTAATGAATGTTGAATGAATGATTTCCCAGAAATCCTTTATCAGGTTTTCACATTGCCCTAAAACACCAACTACATTAATGTGTTTATACTGTTTTGACTTCTTAGAATTGAGTGTTAGACATTCTTGGTTCACCAAGTGGGTTTGTGCTATATTTGTATATTTTTAAATTTCATTTGATAAAGGGGTCAGTAAAGACACTTGCCTTGGGTAGTTGATCTATAGGTCACACATAACCCTACCCTAAGCTGTACCACATCTTCCACAATAGGTGAGAATCAGGATGGAGCAGAACAAGGTTACTGGGCAGCCCCAGAGTTGAGGATATGGCAATGGTCTTACATATTATTTGTTCATTAAAAAGAATCTTGATGTTCAATGCTTTGTTTTATAAGCCAAGTTAATATACCCTTTACAAAAACTTTGATATCAAATGAGAGAACTTCAAACACCCTTAATAATCCTACTATGAGGAAATACTTAAAAATCCATGTGTTCATTTTACATAAATGTTTAAAATCTCATTTTATTTTTAAAACTATAAAATGGCCTTAAGTTTTCTAATCAGTCCAGATCTTTGTTCTTCTGATCCATATAGCAGCAATAAATAGTTTTAAAAGACATATCCAAACAGGCTGCTCAAAAGCAAAGTAAACAGTTTAGTAGACAAGAAGTATAACTGAAATACAAGCAGTAAGTATTGTGGAAGCCACAGCCCTGGAGATCTTCATGCCCAATAGTAGGCATAGTAACTGAGTCTTGTTTCCTCAAAGGAAACCAACACTAAATGTTTTCCATGAAAGGTAGGACACCACATTAGCCTTACTTCTTGAAGTCAATAGCCAGAGAAAGGCCCCCTATATGTAAAGGTAGAATTTGAAAACAGTTGTTGACCTATTGTGTGAGGCTGTGGCTTTAAAAGTTGTTGTAGATCTACAATACAGAAATACCAACATGTAGACTCGTGACCAGGAACTAAGCCAACAAGCTTCATGACTATATTGGAATAGTTCAATGTCACTGCTGATCAAGAACCCTTAAATATTATTATATAACCAAGTTCTAGACAGGGAGCCTAATGGGTTTGCCACACATACATACAATATGGGAAAACTACTAAGGTGAGAGGAAAGAGAATTTTAACAAGAAAAAAAAGAAAGAAAGAAAAGACAGACCAAAAAAATTCTCATTGAAAATGATTTTGCAAATTAAAAGTCTGAAATCTAACACTAATAAAATCAATGAGAGGATAAAGGGAAGCAGTAAAGAGATATTGACTGAGATTTATCCTATACTGAAGAAACATAATCTTCAAATTGAAAGAGGTGTTCTGGGTATACTAAGAGGAAACATTTAAAATAAACTCACACCAGCACACATTTTTCTGAAACTACAGAATATGAGCTACAAAGGTAAAATTGTAAATGCTACCAGAGAGGAGACTGACTCAAAGAAAGAAAGAAGAAAGAAAGAAGACTGGAAATAAATGAGTGCTCAAATTAAGAAACTGGAAGAAAAGAAGCACAACATACCTATGAAAACCAGAAAGAAAGAAATAAAGATAATGGCAGACATTAGATGAATTAGAAAACAAGATACAGGCCGGGCGTGGTGGCTCATGCCTGTAATCCCAGCACTCTGGGAGGCTGAGGCGGGTGGATCACGAGGTCAAGAGATCAAGACCATCCTGGCCAATATGGTGAAATCCCGTCTCTACTGAAAATACAAAAAAAAATTAGCTGGGCGTGGTGATGCACACCTGTAGTCCCAGCTACTTGGGAGGCTGAGCCAGGAGAATTGCTTGAACCCTGGAGGGGGAGGTTGCAGTGAGCCGAGGTCATGCCACTGCACTCCAGCGGGGTGCCTGGTAACGGAGTGAGATTCTGCCTCAAAAAAAAAAGAAAACAAGATACAGTAGGTAAGATCAATAAAAATCAAGAAATGGTTATTTGAAAACACCGATAAATTAAAATATTACTATTGATAAAAAGAAAAGAAAGGCGTAAATAAATAACACTAGGACCATAAAAGAATGATATCTAAAAATACTTTGAGATTTAAAAAATAACAAATTATTATTAATAACTCTGTCAATAAATTTGCAGATTCAGTTTATGTGAATTAAATTAGTCATTAGTAAATCAAAACAATAATCAAAAACGTTTTCCCTTCAAAGATAATAGGTTCAGATCATTTTACAAGTAAATATTACCAAGCTATCATAAAAGTTATAATTTCTATACTTTCAAATACAGAAAAAAAAGGAAAGAGACAGTAAGGTATAGAAGAAAACAAAAATTATTTTCCTGCTCTTATACACTACTCAACACATTTCTGACACTAGATTCTCTGGTATCAATGCAATTTTAACTCTACCTGGAGACAGTGTCAGATCCCACAACTACAGAGCTTGGTCCCCCAAGTCTGTCCCCCACTTTAGATGCCAATTACAAGTCCTTGTTTGTGAACTGTACTTCTGACTAACCAGCTATAAATTGAGGTTCTCATGATTCCTTCCTTTGTTTGATTAATTTGCTAGAGTGGCTCACAGAACTCAGGGAAACATTTTACTTAACCCATTTATTATAAAGAATATTTCAAAGGAAACAGATGAACAGCCAGATGAAGAGATGCATATGGCAATGCATGGGAGAGAGGGCGTGGAGCTTCCATACCCTCTTTAGGCACACCACCCTCCAGGAACTTTCATGTGTTTAGCTATCAAGAAATTCTACGAATTCAATCACTTTGGATTTTTATGGAAGCTTTATTTCATAGGCACGATTGATTAAACCATTGGCTGCTGGTGATCAACTCAATCTTCATCTCTTCTGTCCCTAGAGTTAACTGGGGAGTGAAAAGAGGCTGAAGGTCGAGTTGATCACCAATGGCCAATGGTATCTGGTTCCCCTGGCAACCAGATTCTACCCTGATGCTGTCCAGGATTTCCCAACCATCAGTCATCTTGTAAGCGTACAAAAAGACACCTACTTATCACTTAAAGAGATTCCAAGTGTTTTAGGAGCTGTGCTCCAGGAAACAAGGATGAAGACCAAATACAGTATATATTTTATAATAGCACAGGTACATATAGCATTTTATATGATTAATATGCCTTTGATATGAAAATTAGAAAAGGAAAGTAGAAGAAAATAAAATTATAGATCTATTTCATTTATAATATATCTGCAAAAATTCCAAATAAAATACTAGTAAGTAAAATTCATCAGAGAATATAAAAACATCACATGACATGCTAATAGTGTTATTCTCAGAAACCCAAGATGGTCAAACATCAACAAATGTGCTAATGAAACAAATCACAATTTCAAATTAGAAAAGGAAAAAAAATATACCTTCAATAATCAAACATATGATAGTTCAACATACATGTGTAATAGAAGCACTTAGCCTACTTAGTATAGAAAGAAATGCTCATCTGATAAAACTCTCATCTGTCAATTAAAGACCTGCAGTGAAAACTATATTTAATATTGAAATTTTGGAGCATTCACATAAAATGAGGAACAAGATAGAATATTCTATGTCATCACTTACATTCAAAATTCTGCAGATCCTAACCATGCAGGAAGATTTTTTAAAAGTCATAAAATGAATAAAAATTAGAAATGAAAAGTCGAGATATCTTTATTTGTAGCTACAATGATTTTCTGTGTAGAATATACAAGACAATCCACAAATTAGTTTTTAAGAATGACTAAAAGAAATCCACACTACTACTCATTAAAAGAGCAACAATCAAAATGCAAAAATTCAATGGGAAAATACATTCCATTTACAATTGCAATAAAAACTTAAGGTACCTAAACATAAATAACAAGAAACATACAAGACCTTTATAGGAAACAAAATGCAAAAACATTACTAAAGAAAGTAAAAAGAGGCTGGGTGTGGTGGTTCACGCCTGTAATCCAAGCACTTTGGGAGGCTGAGGTGGGCATATTGCTTGAGTCCACAAGTTCAAGACCAGCCTGAGCAATATGGGAAAAAATAATCTCTAAAGTACAAAAATTAGCTGAGTGTGGTGGTGCACACCTATAGTTCCAGCTACTTGGGAAGCTGAGGTGGGAGAATTTCTTGAGCCCAGGAGGTGAAGATTGCAGTGAGCTGAGATCACACCACTGTACTCCAGCCTGAGTGACAGAGCAAGACCCTGCCTTAAAAAAAGGAAGAAATGAAGAAATAGACACATGCAATATTTCCATGAATGGAAAAACGTCAAGATTATAAAGATATAATTTTGACAATTTCAATTAAGAACCAAAGGACAGAATTTACCCTAAAATCAATGCTTTGTATAAACATCAGTATGAAAACATGCTATCAGCCCAAGTACAAACAGAAAATTGGATCAAAATAAAATTCCTAGAAAAAGACACACATAAATGGTTTTAGATTAAAAAAAAAAAAAAAAACAGCACTCCAGATTCTCAAATGTCAGATTCTCTATAACATGACTAAAATGTCAAAATTCATGGTTTTACAAACAGGAAAAATTTAGCTTCTAGATTTCTATGGAGGATGTCAGAGAAATAAGAACTTCTTTTCAGTCCTCCTCAAGCTTAACTTCTCTGAATTATTTTGACATCTATAAGTACCTCTCTGCTTGAAATCTTCTCTTTTCATTTCACTTCCATGGCACGGTACATTCCTGATATCTAGTTCCCTTTGAAGGAGTGAAATGTACCATCCCAAAATACGCTGAATTAGTATATTCATTATTATTAGTTGAAAACACTGGAGAAATTAGTTTGGAAAAAAACAACTAGTTGGTCTGTTTCTTCCTGCATGCAGCAAACCGTAAAGATTTTCTGGAAGGACTAACATCTCTGAACCAAGGTGAGAAAGCTCTGGGAATTGGAGGCAGCAATGAATCTGAGTAGATAAACTGAAGGAAACTTTATCTTCCACTAGTTTTACACTCCGTATGCATCTCCTAGTGACTCCTGTAAAAATCTGCTGGCCCTAGGCAAATCCCCCTTGTCCTGTCATTCCTTCTCAAATTCATCATTCTTTGTCAAACAATTATGAAAACATCTTGCTTGGTCACTTCTTCAGACTTCACTGTTTTCTGAAGATTCCCATGTACATATGAAAATGATAAAATTTATACGCTTTTCTTTTGTTCATCTGCTTTGTGTCAATGTGGTTTCTAGATCCAGCTGCAGAGTCCACATAAGACCTTGTGGGGGAGCAGAAATTGGAGATGATGTCTTCCTCCCCTAAACCTTCTTGATTTCTTTCACTGGCTACTTTTGATCATCTATCTTCTCAAAATAAGTACTTCTTAGGACTCTATCATCAACTCAGATGTTCAACACGAGTGACATTGCTATAATAAAAATTATTCATTTGCTTTTTTATGAGAACAATATTTCTCAGCATTTATGGCTACAACAGTAAACATAAATAGGAATAGAAGTGATACTGAACAGTGCTCATGTCAGCATATACAGTGGCTAGACACAGGACTCACAGGAAAAACAGAAAGCCCTTTCTATCTCAGATAGAAATACATTTCCCAACAAATTTGACTTTAGTATTTAATAATATTTTTCCAAAATTTATAATATACTTTTAGTTTGATGAATTGTATAGAAATAATGTTATAACTCAATCCAAAATAAAATATTTGGAATTTATTTTGAAATATTTTGAAAATATTTTGAATTTGAATCAAATAAAAATCTTTTATATATATATATATTTTTGGTCACAGAGAAATATTTTTAGGGTGAGAAATAAAATTTCAATCCTAGAAATATATTACATTGGAAAACAAACATTGTGGGAAAGTGGAATAGAAATATAATTTCAAGAAAAAACTCTACTGTTGAGAAGCAGTTTATTCATTAAAAATAAAATAATTAATGGATGATAGTGTTTATCAACCTACTGTGGTATTTCAATTCTATTTGCTTTATTTAAAAGACATCTAAAACATCAATGTTATAAACTATCATAAGTAACATTCTTGGCAACTATTTAAATTTATGCTGATTTTTAGATATCAACTTGAAAAAGTGCCAGAGGGCACACGGTTTTTCAAATTTCCTGGAATTTTTTAGGGAGAACATGGGGAAAATGCTTTGAGGACCACTGCTTTAGTCCACAGGCCCGAACTACTATGAGTATACCTAGTCTTAAAATGCATCCTTAGTAGTTTAA